>BDJD01012315.1:0-27964 GCA_002564525.1 Rosa multiflora | reverse complement strand
GTGGGGGAATCTGAAATACAATTTAGTTCTCATATTAGTTCAATTCAATCAGATGGGGTATTATGTGTATCAAGTTTAATCAAATTAAGTCAATCAAATTATTAAAGTACCTGAGGAGCCACCGCAGATTTCAAATACTTGGCCATTTCACCATTAGCTACTGAAGGCACTTTTGTTCCAGGTACATCTACCAAACAACGAACCTCAGTGTTACTGATGGGATAAAACAGGATGGGTGAAGGGTCTCCCAAAATCACATGTCCATGATTTGCATGTGGAAGGTCACAGTTCTCCAAAATCAAACCAACAAAACAAGAGGGATTTTCAACCTGCGGCAATAAATAATCTGTTGGTCTTGCAAAAGAACAAATACTTGGTATGATTCAATTGAGTTCAAATTGTTATTGATTTGCCCAGAGTTGGCACCCCATTGTTACCTTTGGAGCACTGAGAGATTTGCGCAGATTTGAAAAGCATCCATCACACACGATTGTTAGTGGAGCATATGCTCTCAGCTCCTCTCCAGCCTTGTTCTTGTAAATCACGCCTTTGACAATGCCCTTCTCCTCAATTAGTGTTGTCACTGATCCTTGTTCCAATTTTACACTGCAATGAAATTCCATGGGACATGATTAAAATATTGAAACTTTGAAACAGATTCCAGCAAAGTAATCACATACAAGAATCCGTAGAATCTTGTAATATACTTGAAAGGGAAATGAAAATTACTTTGCAAGAGTTGCAGCTTTTTCTCGCATTCTTTGAATGAAACGACCATTGTGGAAACTTCTCCCGGCGACATCTGCACTGAACTTTTCCAAGGGGTAAGACAGTTTTGTATCCTTCCCATCTTTGTAAAGAGCATAACCAAACACCTTCTGAGCATCAATGGACTCATTTGCACAGTCTGCAGCCACAAAGAGATAGTTTTGATTAAAAACCAATGTCTGTCGACTTAGTACTAAACATTCAATAATATGAGAAACTATGTCAAACTAATACAAGAACAACAACGGAGTCCTCAATTGGCTATAGGAGATTGCTCACCCTCAAGACCCAACTCAATCAACTTGAGATAACCCCCAGGCTGCAACAGCTCACCAACAATTCTGTCTGGCTCAGTTAAGTCTCTTTCGATGACATGCACACGGCGTCCTTCCTATAACAAGAAACATAACATATGCTTAACTCAAAAGCCCAGATTAAAGATGGAGCTGATAGCTCAGCCACTGTACACTTTAGAGAATACCTATGTAAATCACACTCTCCTCCTTAAACCTTCTTAAATCAATCGCAACCAATCTTAGCAAAAGCTAAAATACTCTGTTTTACTACTGAATGAAAGTTTGAAATTTCAAATACATTTTGGATTGCACTATTCAAACAATCACACAAGAGATACAAATCAAAAGAGAAGAAAGTAATCACAACACCATTGACTAATTTTACTATGTCGTCCGCTAGCTGGTCCAAGAATGAAATGAAATATTTTCTTTTCCATCTGAAAGAGATTTAATAAAAGAATAAAATCAATAAATTAGTATCTTACCTTGGCAAGAGTGTAAGCTAGAGCTGCACCGGCAACTCCGGCGCCGACAATGACGACGTCGGTACTTTTGTCCTCCTCCATTTCCGGCTGAAACTCATTACTCTTTGCTCCTCCACTTAAAGCTTTGACCTTTTTGTTTCCACCAAGAGTAGTACTGATGATCATGAAGAAAACAAAGGCAAGCAAAGAAGCTAAGAACCCAACCAGAATATACTCGTAAGACACCATCTTCAACAAAACTAATTAGGAATAGGATTATAGGAATGAAGAACGGGAATTTAGTTCTGTTCTCTGATTTAGTTTTTGAGTTTTGTTTGGGAAGTGAAGGACTTATGGACAGTTGGGGAGGTTGAGTGGGTTTATATAGAGCTGTGTTTGGAAGCATGTGTGTGGTTTTGGGTTATAGTATGAGTCGCCTGCCAATGGGTTGTATTACGGCTCGTACGAACCTAATGGAAGAAACAAAAATAGGGTCACAAATCGTATGGGGATGATTTGCCAATCAAGGACAAGAAAGGACTTCCATGGAGGTTTCCCCATCAAGAAAACAAAGTTGTGGGCGATATAAGAACGTCTTTTTCAATTGATCGAGTAAAAACTTAGAACTTTGCACGAGGATTTTGTGTTTTAATTTTAATTTTTTTAATAAGAGTGTTAGATTAAAAGAGAATAAATAAAGAATTAATAATCTGAAAATAAAATTTCGACACTGAAACAAATTAACAAGTTATTTAATTGGTAAGCACATAGAATAGTCTAACATTATGAAAAAATTGGCACGTAAATAGAAGATTAGAAGATTAGAAGATGTATCTTGTTGCGGCATTTCCAATTGAGGGCCTAGTGAATTTTGATGGAGTTTAGTAATTTATTAAATTTATTCACGAAATGATGTGAGTGTTTCCTTGAACACATCGGCTGACTGTTATTGTTAAAAGATAACAGAAAGAAGTTGGAACGGAACTAGTTCACCTCTCCAAATGAGACAAAATTTGGTCAAAGAAACCTTTGGTGCATCCAAGCAAGCAGCTTCATTTTATTTATGTATTTTCGTCTTCTTCTTGTTGAATTTTTATACAAACGCAGATATATGCATATAAGTAACTAGTCAAATTAATCATATTATATGTTTAGAAGCAAATCAATCATCAAGTCCGGCGAGCATGGCTTGGACTTGGAGTGATCGAGAGAATCGTGGAAGTTGGGTCAAGTTATTAGTGTGATCTTATTTTCGTCCGCTACATAATTAATTGGCGCCAACATACACCTATATCTATATATAAACCCTACTCCAGTTCGAATACTCACCATAACCATAAGTCCGATCCTCCACATCCCTATACAAAACCAAACTCCCATTCTTGGATCATTGATCACCAAACTTGTTGAAGATGGTCTCTTACGAGTATGTTTTGGGTGGGGTGCTAGTTTCTTTGCTGGGCTCTATTTTCTTCATGATCATCCACGCCACTCTGAATGGAAAGAAACAATTCAAGGCTTCAAGTGGAGTGAAGAGTAAAGGGTTTGAAAGGATGCCACCCAACGGTGAGTTTCAGCGGGAAATGCAAGAGAAAAGTGCCGACGTAGTCATTGTCGGCGCCGGAGTTGCTGGTGCGGCTCTTGCTTACACTCTTGCCAAGGTCAGATTATGATTTGTTTCTTAGTATTTGATTGGGAATCTGTTCTGCTTTTTCTCCTTTATTTTCACAACCAACCCAGAACTTGTAGAATTTTTATTAAATTCTTGCCTTCTAAATGCAAATTTTTTGGGTACAAAAAGATAGTTGCTGGTGCGGCTCTTGCTTACACTCTTGCCAAGGTCAGATTATGATTTGTTTCTTAGTATTTGATTGGGAATCTGTTCTTTTTCTCCTTTATTTTCACAACCAACCCAGAACTTGTAGAATTTTTATTTTATTTTCTTGCCTTCTAAATGCAAATTTTTTGGGTACAAAAAGATCAGGCTTCTTTAATTGATGAAAGTTAATTGCTTATTTCTCTTTTGATTTGTCTCTGTTGGCTAGTAATTTGATTAGTGTAGTACAAAATGCACTCACAGTACCTTACATTTGAGAAAGCTTAAGGAGGAGAGTAATTAATGAATTAAATAAATATTACCTAAGTTTTTTTTTAAAGGAACATTACCTAAGTTATATACAAGCGCGCAGATATCAGATCTTGCTGTAATATTTGGCCTTTTGAGTTAAGTATATATGTATGTGCTTCTTGCAACAGGAAGGACGCCGCATACATGTCATCGAAAGAGACTTGAGTGAGCCTGACAGAATTGTTGGTGAGCTGTTACAGCCTGGGGGTTATCTCAAATTGATTGAGTTGGGTCTTGAAGGTAAAGCAACACCTCCTCAGTTTAGGATTCATTTCAATAATTTTCCATAGTTTCTGATGAACAATATTTATTTCTGACTGCAGACTGTGCAAATGAGTCCATTGATGCTCAGAAAGTGTTTGGCTATGCTCTTTACAAAGATGGAAAGGATACAAAACTGTCTTATCCCTTGGAAAATTACAGTTCAGATGTGGCTGGTAGAAGTTTTCACAATGGGCGTTTCATCCAAAGAATGCGCGAAAAAGCTGCAAATCTATCAAAGTAATCATAATTTCCCTAAAACTATATTATAAGATTTTAATCTATGACTTATTGTTGATGATATTTTTCATGTAATTTGTTTCAACCTCTTATACAAGTTCCCCAATTTCTTTGTAGTGTAAAATTGGAACAAGGGACAGTGACAACACTAATTGAAGAAAAGGGTACTATCAAAGGGGTGGTTTACAAGAACAAGGCTGGAGAGGAGCTAAGAACATATGCTCCACTAACAATCGTGTGCGATGGATGCTTTTCCAATCTGCGCAAATCTCTTAGTGCTCCAAAGGTTGCCTTTGGGAATATCAAGCATTTTGTTTCAAATCTGATGAACTGAAATTTAGCACATGAGACCAACAGGTTTACTTGATATTACTGCAGGTTGAAAGTCCCTCTTGTTTTATTGGTTTGGTCTTGGAGAACTGTGACCTTCCACACGCAAATCATGGTCATGTGATTTTGGGAGACCCTTCACCCATCTTATTCTATCCTATCAGTTCTACTCAGGTTCGTTGTTTGGTCGATGTACCCGGAACAAAAGTACCTTCAATAGCTAGTGGTGAAATGGTTAAATATTTGAAAACCAAGGTGGCTCCTCAGGTATTTGTCTCTCCAGTTTGCTTGACTTGATTAATCTACACTATATGCATATCTGACCTGGGCTAATACGATGACTACTTTGTATTTCAGATTCCCCCTCAGCTCTACAATGCTTTTATGGCTGCTGTCAACAAAGGAAACATCAGAACAATGCAAAACAAGAGCATGGCCGCTAACCCTCTTCCCACTCCTGGTGCAATTTTACTTGGGGATTCGTTCAACATGAGGCATCCTTTAACAGGAGGGGGAATGACTGTGGCTCTTTCAGACATTGTTCTTCTCCGGAATCTTCTCAGACCCCTACGTGATCTCAATGATGCACCTGCTTTGTGCAATTACCTTGAATCATTCTACACATTGCGGAAGGTAAAGCCGCCATTTAGCAACTAAATGTCCATTGTTTATGCCATTGAATGTCGTGGAAAAATTATTTTTTGTGGTTCTTGCTTACTTAATTGTCCTTGGTATTCATTGCAGCCTGTGTCATCTACCATAAACACATTGGCAGGTGCTTTGTACCAGGTGTTTTGTGCATCACCTGATCCAGCAAGACAGGAAATCCGTGAAGCCTGCTTCGGTTACTTGAGCCTTGGAGGCATCTGTTCGTATGGACCAGTATCTCTTCTCTCTGGTCTTAACTCTCGCCCACTGCACTTGTTTCTCCATTTCTTTGCTGTTGCTATATATGGTGTAGGGCGCTTGATGTTTCCATTCCCTTCACCTAAAAGCATGTGGCTTGGGGCTAGATTGATATTGGTAGGTTGACCAAATATTCCCACTACTTTCTCATGAACATGGTTTTCAATTATGAGTTTAAATATACATATAACTTGCTACTGACACAAATATTTCTGGTTTTCAATTTTCAGAGTGCATCTGGCATCCTTTTCCCCATTATAAAGGGTGAAGGAGTTAGACAGATGTTCTTTCCTGCCACTATGCCAGCATATTACAGGTCTCCTCCTCTTCATTGAAGAAATGGAAACAAGAATGGATGTCTTGAGAGAAAAATTTGTACCTCTATTCTTTTATTTTATTAATTTAATAAACCAATTTGTATCAAATGATCAATACAGAAGCATTAGTACGTTCCATCCAGAAAGTAAAGAACAAGATGGGGGTTCAGTGCTAAAATTAGAAAGAGCTCAGAAATTATGTACTTGATTCTTTTAAGAATAGTTGTTCTGCAGAATTAGTTGTTCTTTTGATGTCCCTGCTAAAATTAGCTCTTCTTTTAAGATTAGCTATCTTTTATGAAGGTCAAATTAAGTTGAAGGTTCATGCTGATGTTATAAAAAACACGAATCTATAAGCACTGTTGAATGGACCAGTGTAAACATGTTTATTTTGAATTGTTATTAAACATCTTATTTTCCAAACAGAGGCATTACAATCATCTAGTTTTAAGTTTTTGGTTTACATCCTTTCAGCGACCTTGTTCCATTAGCTTCAATTATATGAGGGATTCTTATAAGAAGATTAATGGTTGCAGTTTAGTATTTCTTACAGTGGAAGTTACAATATTATATCATCAAATATGCAAGTTTCACAGTTTCGTGGTATCTTCATCATTTGTTGGTATCCGAGGTTAGTCGACAAACCCATCAGTAAAGAAGATGCTTTTGGCTTCGATAGAATATCATTGCTGCAAAAGGGAAAAGAGACTAAAGACGAGAGATCAACCTTATATCCAATAGATATGCAGGAGAGAATAGCAATTAAAGCCAATTATGGGGGAGAGATCGATATATATTAAGAAGAGCGAAGCATAATGATACCTTACGACTATTGCAAATCTAATAAGTTTCAGTTTCATGAAGTGGGATAATGAACGACTATTTCCAATCTAGAATTTTACGGTGCGTTTGGATGAGAAAATTATGAAATCCATAGGAATTTATAAATGATGGAATCTTTAACTTCATCAATCTAAAATTCCATTAATTGCAATTTCTGTTGTTTGGTTGTAACCATTTAGGATTTGAAATATGTAATAAATTAAAAAAGTTTAAAACAAATAAAAAAATAAAATAGAAAAAAACCTTGTTTTGGAAATGAAAATTGAATACTGCAAGGGAATTCGTAAATGACACCTATTTTGGTGGAAATTGAAGTGGGGAATTTAAATGATGAATTCCTTTGTTTTTTTCCACAAAGAAATTTAAAATTTCCAGTTTGATAATGCCAAACGAGAGAATTAGCTTGTAGGAATTATGAAATCCTCACTTTCAATTAAATTTCATCATATGGTGATATATTTTTGTAATAAATGCATGAAACTGGGAGGGAAAGTGAATCCTAAGGTGGGTGGGGGGAACCATTTCCCCCCTATTTTCCTTTTACTTTGGGAACCATTTTCTTTTCTTTTATCATCCCAAACATAGAATTAAAGAAAACGGGAAGTATTTAATTATTGTGTAAGGGATCATCCACCATCATACAAGAACTTAAGAAGGACACCCTCACACAATTAGACATGGATTACGCTCCACTCTTTAGAGATCCTTCTCTTGATCCTTGTAATCCTTTTACTGATAGTCTGATAGTGTAGACGTAGCATAGAGCCCTAGCATCACATCGAATTAGGTGAACCGCTATTAATACCGACCTCTTTGTATGATTGTGGCTACCGAATGTTCCTCACCGACATCGGAAAATGGTAGAAACAGAGAACATTAATTGAAAATCATGTGAAATTAGATATAATGACGTTATTAGAGCATCTTTTGCAGAATCTCTATTTTAGCTCTTTAGCTATTTTATAGAGAGCATGTATAGTTTTTTTAATCTATTTTAGCAGCTGCAGCAAACTCTTAAGTGACTATCTCCCTTATAACTTTTAGCTATCTCACTCTTAAATATAGAGAGCGAGAAGAGGCTCTCTATAATTTAAAACATTCATTTTGTGTTATTTTATATAAATTATAAATACATTTAAACTATTTAATCTTCATTTAAAAAGTAATATAAATTCAAAATGAGCTAAAATAGAGAGCATTGATATTGACGTATTTCTAAAATGACTTTTTAGCTATTTTGGTTAAATTTTGACTCAAAAATGGCTGACATTGCTAAAGATGCTCTTATGGGGTACAACATACAGAAGTGAACACACCAGATGGAACAGTTTAAGGAAATGATCAACAATCGTAGTTTTATAAGTATGAGTACACACCACAAATTGACACTGGTATTTGTTAACGCAGTGTAATCCTTACCACTGAGGAAACATCACTGCGTGGCTTGTTACGTAGCCAACACGAAAAACCAAATCCACTATGAATCAAGAAGAATACTGTCACGCCTCGAATTTTGAATAACAAATTCAAATCCGAAACATGAATAATAACCAATACAAATAACGTTCTGAATTTTATTCTTAACCAGCATCTCACAAAACATAAAACAAACCTCACAGCAAACTATCTCTCGAGTCAAATAATACAAAACCACCATAAATAAAAGTTACGCACAAAAGAGTCTATAAAATACACCAAAATAGACCAACTGCCGATGTCAACCCCGCTGCCCTACACAGCTCTCTCTGGACCCTGATTATCCTGACCTGTAGGATTATCCGCTACACCGTTTTAATAGTGTACCGGGATTGCAACAACACAAAACCCGGTAAGCTTTTAGCAAAGCTCGTGAGTAAATAAGAAAAGAACGATTGATTTAATAATTCATAATTCTTTTAAATCAAGTAAATCAATCCAACAATCAGAACACACACAACAATTCCAACAATTTAATCACCAACCCAACTCACACGGCATAAAGTACTCACAAGGCAATAACCTAGTTACCACCATGACTGTACTCCCACAACAGACTAGAGCTCTAACTACATCGTAACCTGTCACATCGACCGAGGTTTAGCCTTACGATACCTTTACACCAACTGAATCGTAACCTGTCACCTCAGCCGAGGTTCAGCCTTACGATTCAGTGCACCCAGGTTACCACTGTAACCTTCGGACTCACAATTGTCACATAACAACTCACAATCATTCTTTCAACAATATAAATCATTAAAAACCACATATTTCAATGTCACACCATTCCGTATAAAATCATGTAAATATATATATATATATATATATATATATATATATATATACGTAATCATCCACTTAGGAATGACCACTAATACCAACTATAGTTCACACGTAGTAAAACCAAGAAATTCATTTTCTTATATACTTTAAATCTCATATTCTTAAAACCATTTTCTCACACATAACAATTAATTGTGCAATAAGGAAATTCGGTTCGTAAATGAACCATGTGAGATTTACTCACCTCCAATCCCGGTGCGTCTTCTCAGCGTAAAATACGGCTTCCAATCATCCACCAACTCAAACCGTCAATCACCTAACCAAATACGATAATTAACTTAGCGTACAATTCAAGAACGCACTTATATGAAGATCCAACGGTCGGATCTTCACCCGTGACCACCCAAAGTCATCGGGACAGTCCTACGATCATTATATCAAAACTATAAGTCCATCGGACGGTCCGATCTTTACAGATTACAAATCGAATGATCGAAATCGATCGAAATTGTAAAATTCATAACTTAATCATACGATCTCCAAAAATTACATGCTATATATCGAAATGATCGTATAAACATGTAGAACATAAAAATGGGCAGAAACTGCCCTTGTGACCCCCAGAGGTGGCCGGAAAAGGCCGCCGGAATTAGGGACAGATCCGCCACCGACCACCGCCTATGGTGTCGGGGCCGAGCTTTTCCTCTTCGTTTAATCATTTTGAGAAACTTTCATAACTAGCTCGAAGTCAGAAAATGAACGCAAGTGATCGAAAATACCTCAACAGTCCGGTTTGGCCGAAAAATTTGCAGAAACCAGCGAGCTCCAGTTCGACGTAAAAACTTCCACCACTCGCCTCGATCCCTTCTAGATACTTTTTCAGAAACTCAAGGGGAGTTCATCAGGCCAAGAATCACAAGGAATAGTGGTCGGTAACTCGAGATATCCGGATCGAAAGGTTGTTTTTCGATCTAGAAAGGTTGAGCTCTGACGAATGTGAAATCGATCTACCCAGGTCCGGTCCTTCTTGGTGCTTGTTTAGGAAGTTGAGGTGAGTCCAATGAGCTAAAAATCAAGAGAATTGGTGGCCTATAGCTCCAGATATCTCGAGATCGACTCGAAATCGGCTCAAAACGGAGCCGAGTCCACCGCCACCGCTTCCGGTCGTGTTGAAGCGCAAGGCTGCCACTGGTAGCTGCACAAGTCGAGGCGAAGCTAATGGAGGTGGTCCGACGTCTTGAGGTGGCCTGAGGAGGGAGAGATCCGCTGGTGAAAAATTGCTTTGTTTTGAGCTCGTTTCGGCCGAGAGAGAGAGAGAGAGGTCGGCTGCCCAAAATGGAAACCCTAATTCTGGCAACTTTCCATTTATATATATACCCAATTTGGCAACTTTTCCAAATGCTATAACTTCTTCATACGAACTCCGATTCTTGCGTTCCGCATATGCACGAACTCGTATCGACGGGCTCTACAACTTTCGTGAAGGAAATTTTCCCAAATTCGATTTTAGTGACCCCCCCTAAATAACGTTTGTTTTGAAAATAAACTCATTCGAAACCAAATTTCTCATACAACGACATACGAATCATGCCCAAAATTCATATATCATATAATTGAACAAATATCGAATTACAAAAAATTTAACTGAGAATTTCGGGTCTTCACAAATACATATCACAGTTTACAAGCAGTGGTCTTCAACACAACCACATTGACTAGCGGCAACGCTAACTTGTTTTACAACTAACAACTAATTGATCTATATATTCTAACACACTCCGCCTTGGATCTGATTCTTGCTAATAAATTGAGTGTGTCTTTTGTATCAGCCTGATCTTGAAGTCTCACTGATCTCAATCTCTATGCAAGTAATGGATGCAGTGAGCAAGCAAATGAAATCACCAAAGATATCAATGAGAGTTTTAGTAAAACAGTTTTTGTGACGACTATGCAACACACATCAAATTCTTAACACTAAAAACTCTACATTGTAATGCAGTTTTCAAAAACTTTTATAGAAGACAAAGACTCCCCCTCAATCCGATCACAATGATCACAATTGAGATAATTTAGGAAAGGTTTTTCAAACAGATACAAAGACTCAATCAATCCTAACTAACAACAGGCAATTGATATCTCTTAACTTATATGACTTCTAAACAACTTTAAATGCAGATAAGATTTTGAAAGCTTTTGCAAAACTATCGATAGGATTGCATAACAGTTTAGATCCACAATATATGCATCAATCACACGCAAATTGATATGAAATGCAAACTACCTTAACTTGAGACCAGTGAGCTTGATTTTCGCTTCATTGCTCAATCCTTCAATCTCCTAGGACCACCGGGGAAATAGGAGGAAGATGCTTTCCTCAATCTTCGATGTTCAAGTCTCCTAGCATCCTTAGGAGTCTTTATGTTGAATGGAAACAGCCCAAAATACTTAGAAGTCACAATGTAATTAAATAAGTTCATCATGCCTACCAGCCACAGAACAATAGAAAATTACAAATCTTCGAACAAGAACAACAAAATGAACTCAATACCTATAATTTAATTTGACACCTCCGCGTGCATGTATAGTTTCTGCAGGTAGATCGAGGGCCAAATTCATATTTAATAGAATCAGTTTCAGGACAGATAGATTATATAAGGTGATCTCAATTCAAACAAATTACTACCTAGCTGGCTAGCTAGCTAGGACTGGAATAGTATCCCCAAAGTGCATCACCATGTTCATAATTACCATTATAATTATCATCATGATCATCAAATAGTACGGACACATATCTAGGAGTATAATTGCGCGACTAATCGGTCGTATCCATAAACATCTTCATGACGGGAAATATGTCCGTAATCATCATAATCAAATAGTGTGGAACCCTGAGAGAAATAGCCTTTCCTTTGCTACGACTGATTATACACTTAACAAATGCAGTCACCGAGAAACGGCTCTCATAGCTAGTGATCAATAGTAAGATCAGGAAATTTTAGATATTGCCAGCATGAAGGGTTGAGGGTTGCTGTGTACCATGACTTGCATACAAAAGGGACATCCAAAAGCAATGACTCCATTTCCACTCTTCCAAATACATTTATCAAACAGTCGACCTCTAATTCCTCCCATCTTCGTTCATCTTCCATCTATAACAAATGACATGCATAATGTTTATTAATTGATCGATATACATGAAAGTACCATTGAACATTGCTATTGCGCACATGGGACACTACTAGCAAAACAACAATTACCCACAAATTTTAATATGTGGGTAATAAGACTTTTTCATACGGATTTCAGTGTGTGATAGGTTTTACCCACGGTACACACACAAATTGAGTTACCGTGTGGTTTGGAGAGGGGTAATGCTCATCTCACACGGATTATTTTGTCCGTGTGAATATTCGACGTAGGCCCTACTATAATTTCATAAATATAAATTACCGGAATGGAACGCAATCCGTGTGAACAACTCTATTTCACACAGATTTCTGTGCCAAATGTGTAAACTGTATTTCACACGGAATTCTGTGTAAGACTATATTTCACACGGAGTTCTGTGGCAAATATAAATATTCTATTTCACACTGATTTCTGTGTCAAAACCTATAACATTATTGACACAGATTTTCGTGTGAAATCTATATAATCTAACTCGCACTGATTTCAGTGTGTAAAAGTGACAGTATTTAAAAAATAATAATTACTAATTAATCTGCAACCTAAACATAATAATATTTTTAGTTTTCTACAATAAATATACTTCAAATATTTACAATAAAATGAACAAATCCACAACTGAATCAAAAATATTAAAACTTTACATTCATAGCAAGATGTTCTTTACATTTGTAGCAAAATACATTTCATTTATTCTTGGATTACAAAAACAAGGGAGTTTTGTAGAATACATTGTTGTTTAAGGTGGAATATCACTAAGATTTTCCCCCTTTAACAACATAATCCTTGTCCAAGAATAATTTTCATCAAAATACTTTGAGAACTAACTCAAAGTAGGCAATAACATAACCATCAAACTAGATAATGGTTGGTGAAACTAACCCTTTCAATTCAGCTGCGATTCTTGCACAGTTTGA
Source organism: Rosa multiflora (assembly GCA_002564525.1). Classification (NCBI taxonomy): domain Eukaryota; kingdom Viridiplantae; phylum Streptophyta; class Magnoliopsida; order Rosales; family Rosaceae; genus Rosa; species Rosa multiflora. Next base: position 15,049 of record BDJD01012315.1, on the reverse strand, counting down.
GGCATTTCGGGTCTATACATCCTCGATAGGTGGGGTTGGAATCGCAGGTCTATTGCATTGTGGTTGGACTGCTGCAAGCTGTGACATTGGGTCGCTATCTAATTGTGGTGCCGTTTCAATGCCTGAAAAACCAGCTTCTTTCATCCATCTACCAATTTGAAGTCTTGCGAGTTCATTCACCTTCCTTGCATTCTCTTCCATAGTTGCCTCTTGCTACTTCTTAAACTCCTCCATTTGTGCGGCGAAACGTTTGTTCATCTCAGCTGATTCAATCCTAATCCTTTCCTCCCTTTGGGCAGCTTCTTGTCTTTCTTTTTCAGCCTCACTCCTCAATCCTGCAGTCTCCAAGCGTTGTTCCTCAATTGTTGCTTTCATTGCTTCCATAGTGGCTGAAATACTTCTTTTTTCGGTATGAAGGTACAGAACATCATGAAACCCAAATGTATCTTGTAACATATCAACCATATCATGGTCTGGCATAACTTGTTGGGAGGAGGAGGGACGTATTACATCTACTTCATTTGTTACAGGTAATTCCTCACCGTGTGAGGTCCAAGGAATGTTTACACAGTCATTCCACATGCCTATGCAACGTATATGGTCCTCCACATCTTTTACAGTTTGTCTCCACCGATTTTTACACTCTTTAGAAGGACAGTAAATTCTATTCAGAATAGGGGAGATATTTTGTGCATGATTGATAAATGAACAGAGTCCAAAAATATATTCTCATTTCCTCGATCCAGAAACACCCAATTTTTGTCCATATTGCTCAACTATTCAGCTGCTTCGATAGAGAACCACTGCATAATGAAAAAATCTATTAAAAAAATGCACATGATGAATGAATCAACTATTGCCTTATATCTTCTTTCCTAAGGTGTACAACCTAACCCATTCGGAAATGACATATTATGTATATCTCTATGATCCCTAAATCGTCGCTACATATTATTGAAAAATTCGGCATTACTCCGCCTATGATCCCTACATGTGCACGAACTTAATATGCACACCAGGATCATAGGGTTGGCCGGTCGAATTTTCCAATAACATGTAACAACGAATGGGTATCATAGAATATACATAATCCGTCATTACCAAACTGTCCAAAAATGGGTCAATTTAAGGATTTGGCATGGAGGCCTCAAATTCCAATACCAAATCCTTAAACGGGTACTAAGTTTTTGTGCAATGCAAAAGTATAAACATTCTAGGAAGATGAATGGTATAAATTTTTCAAAGAAAATCAATTGGTATAAAATTATACCTATATATTTTCTTTGAAAAATTTAAACCATACCACTCTAAGCATTGAAGTAGTAAATTCTAATCATTTATATCACATACTAGCAAATCATGCAATCAACCTATTTCACAACCACCTATTTATGATCATTTTAGTTTACATACATAAATCTAAAATAAGGATCCAAACAATAAATTTTTAAGAATATGGCTATTATTATCAATATCACAAAAATGAATAAACCATCAAACCTACTTGCAATATACATGATGAGATGGAGAGAAGTTGAAATACAAACCTGAAAAGAGAATCAACAGCAATAAGGAGCACAGCATCAGCAACTGGTTTGATGAGAAGAACAGAAGAACATAAGAACAATGGCCAAATTTGATCAATCTGCTAATTATAAGCTGAATTGCCACGGTAATCCGTGTGAAATACTTATAGATTTGCAACTAATTTATGTGTGTGTTTACCTCGGGAACCACTAACTATCATGTTAATTGTCAGTCGATTATTTATACGGAATTCTGTGTGTAGTCTCATTTTTCACACGGAATTCTGTAGCTAATTGTTCTATTCACACGGATATCTGTGTCAACATTTTCACTCAGATATTTGTGTATTACTCATTTCACACATAAATCTGTATCAAATACTTATTGTAACAGAAATCTGTCCCTCTGTAATTCACATAACAAAAAAAATTAATGTTTTTGAAATAAACTAATTTGTAATACGTACATAAATCAGTGTGAATTAATTTTCACACAGATATCCGTGTAAAAATATTTTAGCGTTTACACAGATATTTGTTACTGCTATTTATTCACACGGATTTCTGTCGATATTTCCCAATCTTTTCACACGAATATCTGTGTCAATATTTCAAACAGATATTTGTGTGGTTATTGTGTAAATTACTGAGGGGCCCAATTATGCTCTTTTCACATGGATATCTGTGTCAGCATTTCACACAGATATTTGTGTGTTCCTTATTTCACGCATAAATCTGTATCAAATACTTATTGTCACAGAAATTAATTCACATAACATAAAAACTTAATGATTTCGAAATAAACTAGTTTATAATACATAAAGAAATCAGTGTGAATTGATTTTCACACAAATATCCGTGTGAAAATGTTTTAGTTTTTACACAGATATCTATTACTATTGTTTATACACACAGATTTCCGTTGATATTGTTATTGCATAAATTACTAAGGCGCCCAATTATGCTCTTTTCACACGGATATCTGTGTCAACATTTCACACAGATATTTGTGTGTTCCTTATTTCACACAGAAATCTGTATCAAATACTTATTGTAACGGAAATTCGTCCCTCCATAATTCACATAACATAAAAACTTAATGATTTCGAAATAAACTAGTTTATAATACATAAAGAAATCAGTGTGAATTGATTTTCACACAAATATCCGTGTGAAAATGTTTTAGTTTTTACACAGATATCTATTACTATTGTTTATACACACAGATTTCCGTTGATATTGTTATTGCATAAATTACTAAGGCGCCCAATTATGCTCTTTTCACACGGATATCTGTGTCAACATTTCACACAGATATTTGTGTGTTCCTTATTTCACACAGAAATCTGTATCAAATACTTATTGTAACGGAAATTCGTCCCTCCATAATTCACATAACATAAAAACTTAATGATTTCGAAATAAACTAGTTTATAATACATAAAGAAATCAGTGTGAATTGATTTTTACACAGATATTCGTGTGAACATGTTTTAGTTTTTACAGAGATATCTGCTACTGTTGTTTATACACACGGATTTCCGTTGGTATTGTTATTGTTATTGTGTAAATTACTGAGGGGCCCAATTATGCTCTTTTCACATGGATATCTGTGTCAACATTTCACACAGATATTTGTGTGTTCCTTATTTCACACAGAAATCTGTATCAAATACTTATTGTAACGGAAATCCGTCCCTCCATAATTCACAGAACATAAAAACTTAATGATTTTGAAATAAACTAATTTGTAATACATACATAAATCAGTGTGAATTGATTTTTACACAGATATTCGTGTGAACATGTTTTTGTTTTTACATAGATATCTGTTACTGTTGTTTGTACACACGGATTTCCGTTGACATTGTTATTGTGTAAATTACTGAGGGGCCCAATTATGCTCTTTTCACATGGATATCTGTGTCAGCATTTCACACAGATATTTGTGTGTTCCTTATTTCACGCATAAATCTGTATCAAATACTTATTGTCACAGAAATCCGTTCACATAACATAAAAACTTAATGATTTCGAAATAAACTAATTTGTAATACATACAAAAATCAGTGTGAATTGATTTTTACACAGATATCCGTGGGAACATGTTTTAGTTTTTACACAGATATCTGTTACTGTTGTTTATACACACGGATTTCGTTGATATTGTTATTGTATAAATTATTGTGGGCCCAATTATGCTCATTTCACATGGATTTCTGTTAGTATTTATATTTTGCACTGATATTTGTGGCTTTTAACTACAGTAAATCCGTGTGTATTGTTATTTTGCTAGTAGTGGGAGAAAATCTAAGATAGCACCATAAATTAAATGTTAATTAAAGAGATAAATGAGCAAACAATCACCTGAAATAATCAAAGGGATGAGATAATAAAGTAGAGCCAGTTGGATGCAAATGGAATTCCCAGACCAGATGAAAATATAAGGAAGAAGGAAACAATTCACAACCTTTGCTCACCCTCTTATAAAATTGTCAATTGTCTTTGAAGCTGGAGTGCTCGACTGGCTTATTGGAAATGATAGCTAGCTAGAGACTAGAGTCCTATTAATCAAATAACTACCGGTGAAGCTCTAATCTCGTAATAAGTAATTTGTGCTTGGTGATCTTCCCGGAACGGTTTTTGTGCTTCAGTGCTTGGAAAATCATCAAAATATATATGAAGTTTTGCCAGCATCTTCATTAGTTGGTATCTGAAGTGAAGCCAATAGGGTAAAAGACCTGTCACGAGTGAGTCGACAAACCCATCACTAAAGAAAATGCTTTCACCTACGAACATAGAAGCGAAAACAGACTAAAGGTAAAAGAATAACCTCATATCCAATAGATATGCATGGGAAAAAAGTAAAAAGCTTAGCAAAGGAATTGTAACCATGGTAAAAGAGAAGAGTAAAAGTGAAGGCAATAATGGATAGATACATTTTCTTTTTCCCTTTTTCTTTTAATAAAGTAGATACCTATCTTAAGAAGCAAGCACAAGGATTCTTTTGTGCAGTGGATATCAGAGGTTTGATCTGCTGGAAATGAGAGATAAGACAAAGAAACGTAATTAAGGATTTCAAAAGTAGTTTAGCTGTATTTCTACAAAAACTGCTCCAAAATCAAATATCAAAGAAATAGGCATGCAAGTGGCCAAGTTGGTCTGAGACTCTCCTACTATTTCATTTATTTTTGTTTATGCAACAAAGTTTGCTCATAATATATTTAAGTTTGTTTGCTGGCTAATACAGTTTAAGAGGAGTAAATCTTAGATTTTTGAATGTCTGCAAACAATATATGTCAAATCCACAATACCGAAAGCAAGGAATTTCATAATACAACTAGTTAAATATACAAGGAAATTCATGGATACATGCATATGACCTAATTCATGTTTAAAGGTACCCTTTTCAGGGTTGATAAATTATATGGAGTAGTTCAATATCATTTCGCAGTCTTAAATGGAAAATCAAATCTAAACAAATAGATAGAAAGAAATGGAATCATGGAGTGGTATTTTGCTGTAATACTAGAGCAATGGGGACGATGAGATTAGTCTGGCGGTTGCATCTACAGAATAATATGGTTATGCATTCAACTGCAGATTTCTGAGCTTCATAAGTTCAGTGAAACTTGCAATGGAGGCAAGCCCGACTTGCAGAGTGAAAACACAAAGAACATTGGTCAAATGTGTAATTACGACAGTCCACGCTGTAAAAAAACTTGGGCACGTGGCAACATCTGCAGCTTTGCGGCCCCACTAGACTTGACTCTCCCCCTCTGTTGATTCACAAAACGCTTTCGGCTTCTCCGTTCACACCTCCACCACCACACCTCTGCCAATTTAGGGTTTCCCTTTCGTTCAGCAAATCTTCCCCCACACGGTCCGTACAGAAAAAAAAGGAGATGATGGCGTCGGAGTTGAGACAATTGGAGGAGCAGAGGTTGCAAGAGCAACAAGAAACGTCATCAACCCTGCTTCGGTTGATTAAACGCATGAAGAACATGGAGGAGAAGTTTCGGTCGACCCGAAATTCTGCCCAGGTCCGATGTCAAGAGTTGGAGGATCGGGAGAGGCGAATCGGAGATGAGAGGAGCAAACTGGACGTGTTGAAGGCCGAGACGGAGAACAAAGCTGTGGAGCTTCGAAGCCTTGAGAAGCTGATCCAGGAGAGACAAGAAGAAGCTGTAAAAGGTCAGAGTCACTTAGACTCGCTCAAGTTGTTAATCCAAGAACATGTAGAAGAACTGCAGTTTAAAGAGAAGCGGTTCTCGGATCTTGAGAGAATGATTGGTGTGAAGGAGGGAGAGTGTGAGTCGGTTCAGAAGAGAATGAAGGAGAGCTTGGAGAAACTGAATAGGGTTGAGAAGGAAATAGAAGAGAAGATTCAATTGAAACAAAAGTTAAGTAGGGCAATGGAGGTGAAAGGGAAGGTGTTTTGTTTGCATAAGACATCAATGAAGGAGTGGTCGAGAAAGCTTGAAGTAAAAGGGAGGGAACTTGAAGAATTGTCTGAGAAGATTGAGTTGAAAGAAAAACAATTTGAACCGAAAGTGGAGGAGATTCGTTTGATTGAAAAAAGGGTAAATGAATGCCTGAATGAGATTGAATTGAAAGAAAGGCATCTTCAGTCACTCGAAAAATCAATTCAAGAGCGTGAAAATTCGTTAGAAGAACGCGAAAAGCACTTAGATTCAATCTCTCATGGACTTGAAATGAGAGAGAAGGAACTTGATCTAAAGGCCAAAGAACTTGAACCGAAGCAATATGTACCGGCACCAGGTAATAAGATCTTTCTACTATTTTCTTAATTAATTAATGCTTCTAGTTCTTGCGTTATAGGTAGCATTAGTTACATTACCTATAGGACATGCCTTAGATTTTTGTATTCTTTAGCGCCGTGTTGTAGAGTACGTAGTTATGTATTTTAAGAATTGTTCTTTCCGACGATAAAGTCTTTGGTACGTACATTACATGAATAGACTAGACAATTGTAGTGCTGGACAGTCTCTTGTAGTTCCACAGTGGTAGGCAGACCACCGCAATCTAGCTAGATGACAAGGAGTTAGTCTACCAACTAAAGCATCGGTACATTAATATACCGAAAGAAATGCCTTTTCAGAGGATGATGTTATTTTTGTCAAAAATATTTTTTATATTTGGATAGGGTATTATTACTAAGTAACAGTTTTCCTTTTTGCTGGCCTGAAAACGTTATTCTCAATGGACGTGCATGGTGGCACATAAGCTGTTCGTTGGATGCCATTTAGTCCAAGATTTCTTTTTCTTGGACAAGATTTAATTAGATCCTGTTGTTGCTTTGAGTTTTCCATATACTTCTAATTGGTTTTTCAGGCAGTCTCTTTGTCAAGTTTGCCCATCTGATGTTTGATAGAAGCATATCTATAGCTTTGCTAGGCAACATTCAATCTGATAGTTATCTCCACTCCCGGCCAGTCCCACAATTTATCTTTTTGAACTAAAGCACGAGTATTAGATAATGCTGTAAATATCTTGTTATGCTAGGTTCAAATGCATTCATTGTACTGACATATATATATATATATTGTGCATTTTGTTGCTTCTTATTGCAATTTCACAGCAAGTAATGTCATTTCTTCCCTTATCGAAGTTGGAGAACCAGAATCTTTACTAGCCAAAAAAGTAGCAGTTTCATCTTCTTCAAATCCTCAATTAAGTGACTCCTTAAATGCAAGGAATTTGCATGGACAAGTGACTGGGAATGATTTGCTTGAGAACCAATTTTTTGATAATCTGCAAAGTTCATTAGACCCTGCAAAACTTGTGTTGGATTGGATGCAAACTTATCTCTCACAATATTGGACAAAAGGTGATGTTGGTTTTGAAGTAACTTCCATCAAAACCTACATTTCCCTATTAGAGCAGCTACTGAGATTCTCACCACATGCTGGAGCTCAGGTGAAAGGGGATGCAATGAAGTTGGCAGTCCAGTGGAAAGCAAATATGAGAGCTGATACAGAGAATTCCTTGGAAATTTTGGGATTTTTGCACTTCCTAGCTACATTTGGGTTGCTATATACTCTAAATGTAGATGAAATTGTAAAGCTTCTTGGGTTGATTTCTCAGCATAAAGAGGCTCTAGAATTATGTCAGACACTTGATTTTGCAGATGAAATCCCTGGTAAGTTCTTGACATTTCTTTTGACTGCAGTCTATCTGTTTTGATTGTACATTTTTGTACCTATGAATGTATCTTAATTAATGCCATTATTGAATTCATTTTTCTAGGGTGATGGTTATATATGTTTGTGTTGTTTATATAATGCCTTCTTTAGCAATTGGGTTGAAATGTTGAATATTACCAAATGGCTTGACATATAAGTGCTTGAGAAACCCAATTACTGTTGTTACTAGAAAAAATTGTACAATGAAGTTAAGTCAATAAGATATTGTGTTACAGGCTGATTTTATAGGGATTTTTCATATTTACAATAAGTGTGGCTAGGATGATCAGTAAATTTCTGATTGGTTTGATATAGTCTGTTGGAAACAATATCCTCTCTCCAACGACAAATTAATTAGTCTTAAGTACTCAACTGATCAATGTTTGTTTTCCTGCATAGGAATTATTGTTGTCGAACTACTTCCTTTTCATCTTGACTATGATTTCTTTCTTGAATAATTTCCCAACTTTGCAATTTTCATTTTGAAACTTCTACTACTTCCTTTTCATCTTGACTATGATTTCTTTTCTTGAATAATTTCCCAACTTTGCAATTTTCATTTTGAAACTTCTGTAGAGCAGTTTGATGAATCCTTCCATTTTGTTGTTCACATGGCAGAGTTTATCGGGACTCTTGTTGAAAGGAAGCAGCTGATGGAAGCCGTTGGACTGATTTTTACCTTTAAGTTAAGTGACAAGTTTCCTCCCGGACCACTCCTAAAAGAATACATGGAGGAACAAATAAAGTGTTGCAGAAATGCTTACAAGAGAACCAAGTTACATAACGAAAAGGTCCTCTAGCTCTTCTTAATTCGGTATCCCATATGTGCTTCATAATAGTAAAATTCAGGAACATTCTTATGTTGATATAAATTTGTCAAGGCTTACGTACTTTTTCTCCCAGGTTAGGATTGTGGACGACCAGATAACTCGTCTAAGAGCTGCGATTAACATGATCAAAAACCACAATCTGGAGTCGACGGAGTGTGCATCAACAATCATTGAAATTCAAATAACTCGACTGCAGCAAGTAAAGGAGAACTGGAGACTTCAGGCGGCGAATTTGGCAACTGTGCCAAAAAGAGGAACCAAACGTAGTAGCAGCACTCTTCCTACTGCGTTTGAACCCCGACAGCAGCTCAATAAAGTTCATCGGAAAGCTGTAGCGGTTCCTCAGCCTTCTGCATTGCAAATTTACACCCCGATCTCTCCGCAGTCAGATCTTTCATCTGTGCTGTTGCATAAGGGGCAGTCTGGCGCCGCTCAGAACACTGGTATACACTACCCTCACTCTGGTACATAGTTGTCGTCCCAAGTGGAACCACCCCAACCACTGTGGTAGGTAGCCGGCTAACTTTCTTTTCTGGATTATATATCCACCTAGCAAAAGATCAGCAGTGGAGTGAATTCATGTAAATAGATGGCACTACTTAAACTGTATCCAGGAACTTTAATATACACACTCTTGATAGTGATCATTCAACTATTATAGAATTCTAGGAATTGGAGGCAGTATAGAAATTGTTGATTGTAGCATAGAGATGATATTAGAGGCACTGCATGCTTTTCTGTTATATTTTGTTGACAAATTAATAATGGATAAAATCAAATGCCTTTTCTAGTTTCATGCCCAAATCTTCATTTTCAGCATGCAGTACGTCTATGGCTCTATGCGACTATGCCAAAGTCAGGCTGGTATTTTAACTAGGGAAATTTTTAAGAACAGTACATGAACTTAAGGGCACTCCGAATTTTGGTGGCCAACGTGTATGTAACTCAAAATAAGTACATGAACTTTTAATCCCGAACCAGTTTTCATACATGCTGTCAATAACACCGTTAACATCTATGCTACGTGGCATATTAATAAGGCATAGGTGTTAACGGTGTTAGTGACAGCATGTATGAAAACTGGGTCTGGATTACTTTAAAAACTAGTAAAAGATTGCCCAGATTATTGTACTGCATGTTTGATGACATCATCGAATCGACGGGAAAGAGAGAGAGGAGATAGAAAGAACTGAATTGTTCGACAAAATATTATTAACCCTAAATAAAAAACTAAATTTATTGACCCTCAGTAAAACTTTTTATTGAAAAGGCGTCTTACCCTTACCCTAACTTTGTTTGATCAAAGAAAGAAAATGCAAACCCAATCGAAGAAATACAAACTAAGGACTTCAAATACCCCATTCCGGGATCTCTCATGTATCAAGTATTACAAAGGCAGGCCAACCCTGTATGATGAAAACTCTCTCTCAACCTAGCTTTCTCCGTGCTAGCTAGGGTTTGTGACCGCCGACTTTTAAGTTTGACGGCTCTACACCTTCTTCATTGCTTGTCCTTGGAGACTCTTGTAGTTTTAGGCCTATTCCTCATTCTCTTCTTCCTTGTGAGGGATGGAGCAATAGTAGTCGTGTGCCCTATAAGGGCAAAGGTTTTTGGCGATCTTCATCGTCATGATGGATCTCGGGCTGTCAGTGGTTAATGGTTTGGTATTGATGATCGACATGGAGCAACCTCATCTGCTCTTGGCGGTTTGAGTTGGCATGTCAGAGAAAATGGTCTCGGTTTATTTCTGATTCGATTCATGGATTTTGGGGAGACTTGATTGACTACAAATGGGTTTCAAACTTTGCAGAGATATTATTTTGTGCTTCGTTGTGTGGTAGTAAGGATGAAAGGTCTGGCCCTCATCCCTCTGCTGGCGGCGGCGACGTACGGGGCTTTTGGACCGTGTCTCTTGATTCTCTTCTCCTCGAGGATGTAGTGGATGGCGGCGGTGTGAGGTTGCTAGGAAACAAGTAGGAGTTTGGGCCTCCCTTATGTGGGCTTGGGTCTGTTTAGTTTTTTTTGTTTTTCTTTTCTATTGTTGTCTTGGGCCTACCTTCTTTTTGACAAAAGGAGGCTAGGGCATTTTTCTTTTTTTTTGAGTAGGGAAGATCGACAAGAGACAGGCTGTTTCTTAGTTAATTTTATTTGTTCTTGGGGTAGCTCTGTTTTCTTTATTTTGTGCTTAATAAAAAAATATGGGTGTGCTAGGGCTGTTCTTAGTAGTATGTTCGTGTGAGGGGTGTGCTCTATGTAATGGCTTTTTTGACAGCCCTAACTAGACCTATAAATTGACTGAATTTAGAGCGGATCGACCTAAATCCAAACCCGTTTAGTAATAAAAAAAATTCAACCCGACCCGCTCCGTTAACCTAGCCAATCTTTGATAGCTCAATCAAAATCCGTATCCGCCGGATTAACGGATACTTGATCCGCTAATCCCATCATATTTTTTAATATTAAATAGTAATATGAAATTTTTATTATGATACCTCATAAAATATTATTAAAATATTAAAATAACATAAAGAGTATTGCCAAAAGTTGAATTATTATTCCTAGAACGAAAAATTAAGGTAATTAAAATACTAAATTTCCAAAGTATTCTCAATATTTTATATTTTACATTTTTGAAAAATAATAATTTATTAATAAAATAAAATATTTTATTATTATGAAAATGGTGCAGATCATTAAAGCATCTGATCAACCTAAATCCATGTTTGATCTGTTAAATAAATGGATTAATTGATCAACAGATCAAATTTTCATTCCAAATTTGTCCAATAACCATGGATCCTGATCAAAATATGCTCTATTTACAGGTCTAGCCTAACAGGCAAGTCATTATTGTACTGCTTACTGAATTGCATAATGAACGATCTTTTCAACTCAAAAAAAAAAAAAATTTACTAAGAAAGAAGATGAGAAGAAACCAAATTTTAGAGGTGACTTTGGGGCTTTGATTATTGACCATCAATAGATTTATTTTGATTAACCCTCAATAGAACTGCCTACAAATTTTGCACTTATTATCAACCCTCAATAAAACTGGCTACAACTCACAAAAGCAAGAAAATTGTGATTTTGCACTCATATTTGACCCTCAAACATTACAACTCAGAAAAGCAAGAAAATGATGATTTTGTACTCATTATTTTCCCTCAATAAAACTGCATATAACTCAGAAAACCTTTCAAATCTACAGTTTGCACTCATTACTGACCCTCAATAAAACTGACTATAACTCACCAAACCTTTTATTGAGGGTTAATAAAATTTGTATTCAGGAAGAAGATGAAAACAAACTAAATTTAAAAGTGATTTAGGAGTTTTAGTTATTGACTCTCAATAAAAAAAAAACTTTATGTCCATCTTGGCTCGTGGATGTCACCGATGATGATACTTCCATAACTAATTCTAGTAGTAGGGAAGACAGTGAGGAACTTATATCCACCACCAGTCATTCCCATAATATTGTTTTCTTTATTGCATCAACAAACTAAAATTACAACAACTAGTTTTTCGTAAGTCAAATTCATAATTTTCTACTTACAAATGAAAGACTAATGCCAGAAGCCTAAATGATACTGGGCGGTCATTCTCATATTTTGTAATCGTTTTTATTAATTGAATAAAGGATTACCTATTCTAAAAAAAAAAAAAAAAATTGTTGATATTTTTTTGGACACTCCATCTAAGTGGTTATTTTCATTAAATTTTTCGAAAATTGTAAGAAAAGAAGAGAAATGATAGATGGGCATACGGGCAGCGAGGGTTCTGTGGGCTAAGATAGGCCACTTGGAAGGTTCAAACACTGCGTTCATGTCTTCCACACCAAAAAATATGATACGTTATCCAATCCCCCATTTTGCAAAACCCACAATCCAAATGCTAATGCTGCTGCCCTGAATCTCTGTTCTCCATTCCCATTATTCAAACCAAGGAAAATGCCTATATACACTGCAACTCTGGCCCTTGGATCAGTCTCACGGCTCTTGTTCATCACCAGCGATGCCTCCTCCTCCTCCTCCTCTAATACTTGCTCAGTCTCTTCTTGTTTCTTAAACCACTCCAACTTCCCAAAGCAATCCCACAAGTCTGTAAGCAAGAAGAGAACCTCTCTAGTTTGCGCTGCCAGCAAGACTGAAGTGCAAGACTCCTCTCCCTCTACTGAGCAGGCTCGGGTGTGTTCAAGTTTGCTCCTTTCTTCGTCCTTATTGATTGAATCAGCAAAATGTTTAGGATTTCTTATTGGGTTTTTGATTCTGTATATAATACTTGTTTGTGTTCTGAAATGTTCATTTTTAGCTGCTTGTTTTTATTGATTATGTAAAAAGGGTTGATTGAGATTGAGATGAATGAGAGAGAGTAGGGGTGCTACAGAACCATGGACCATGTTTGCACATTTTAAAGTGCTGCACTTTTTAGCTGCTTCTGTAATGCCATGAGCCTTGAATGAGATAAAGTAGTGAAATGCCTTGTCGTTTACGATGAAGATAGTGTAAGTGCTTTGTGTAGCTTTGTTCATATTCTGAAATCTAGCAGTTTTGGAGAGTGTGTTTGCACCGGGTGTGGCTAAAAGGATTGAGAAACTGTTAAGAGTTTGCGAAAGGGTGGAAGAAGATCAAGAGGATCGCTAATTAATGGGAAGTTGTTTTCCTAGTGGCTGTGGAGATTTCCGGAGGATACAAATTTGGTGTGGTATGCCATCATTAGAAGTAAATAGGGGTTGCTAGTAAATGGCTGGGAGTGCAACATTTTTATTCGAGGCTCCAGTGGAAGCCCACGGAAAGATATATTGCAAGTCATCAGCTGATTTTCTTCTGCAAAGTTGGGGTGGATAATATGGAAAGGTTGAGGGTTTGGAAGGGTGGGTTGGGGAAAGAGCTTTGTGTCACTCATTTTGCACTGCGAGAAGAGATTTCCCAAGTGACTTTGGCTGTGGAGATTTCCGGGTAAACAGTTTTGTGTCTCTCATTTAGATTCTCATATAGGTTATGAGATTTGTCATAATTTATCCATAGCTAGGATGTGCACGAATTGCTCTTTGCTGGTGAGTTGAGACTTTAAGTATGGAAGAAACTTGAGAGATTCAGAAGTTGGGGGGCTTATGTTTTCATCTAATAGGTGCTGTGCTGGATTTATCTAGACCAGGCAAGAGAAAGTGGTTGCTTGATCATCAGGAGAGAGTGGTTTAGATTCTCAACATGTCCCTCACAAGAGGCCAAGATGAGTTGAACACGTGGGTTGAGTGAATGGAATGCTAGCTTGGTATAAGCTGTTGTTGCATCCTCAAATTGCTTAAGCTTTTAAGGTCCAGTGGATGTTTAATGTGGTATCAAAACGTTACTTGTAGGAAGTCCTATGTTGAAAACTGCAATCTTCATCCCCGTGTGTTCATTGGTTGCAAGGTGCTGGGTAGTTACACCTATAGGTTCTTCCGCGTTTCCACATGGTTGAGAGGGCTGAACAAGAGGGAAGGTGTTAGCTTTTCATTTGCATTGTTGGCTCATTGCTAAGCTCTTTGTAGGGTTGGTAATTAGAAAATCCTAGCCTGCCAGGTTCAAGTTGTGAGTTGAGTCATGTGGTTCAGGAAAATGCTTGAAAGGGTATATTGTGTGGCTGGTTTCACAAAGAAATAAAATACATTGTTGACCGATTCTCCAACTGTTCAATCTTTTGAGGTTTTGTGGTTGTCTATCATGAAGCATGTAGGAGATTGGGTCTGACACAGTAATGAGTCACTCACTTTGCTACTATTTTAAAGTAACTGCACTAGGCCAATCAATTGACAGTGTAGATGAAGAGACCCAAGATTTTAGAAATTGATATGGAGTTGTATATTGCCACAACTAACCTTTGTAACCAACATGGTGCTTTGACTCCTTATTTATTACTGCATCCTTTCTGTTTACTATGAGCAGTAATTGAATAGGGTCTTGATGGATAGAAAAGGTAATTTTAGGTGGAGGAAGTAAATTTTTTGGGAGCGAATTCACTTTGGTCATTTCTTCTATGGGACCATTTCTTCTGAGTTTAGGCTTCTTTCTCTGCAATTCTGTTGGGTTGGAAATCTGTAGTATTTTAAAGTTTTGTCTTTCTTTGTTGATGAATTTTCATCATGTGCTGTCTTCTTTTATTTTCAGGGTTATACTTTAGAATATGTAATCCAGAGGGCACTTTGTCGTTTGACTTGTACTCTTTTATCTCTCCCTATAGGTTTTCTTTACCAAAAAAAGAAAAGAAATATGATAATGTTGGAATGAACAGGAATCTTTATGCCAAGTGGAAGTTTTTCACACTGGAAGTAAGAATAGGAGAAATTTTTCATACACAAAATTTGAAAAATATAGTGTTGAAAGTTTGTCCGGTTTCACTTGTTATATCTATTTTTAGAATTAAATTTTCCAGATACTTATCTGAGCTGATACTTAATTTCTGCAATGAAGTAGAGGTCTGCTGATTGGAAGGTAGCAAAAGCTTA
>BDJD01012302.1:0-11093 GCA_002564525.1 Rosa multiflora | reverse complement strand
AAAACACAGAACACCAACAACAACAGAGCCCATCCTCAGCTACTATGCCTAGTACTTCTCACCTTGGGCGTTTGAAATCGCCGAAATCTTGGTTGGAATTCTTGACATCATCTCCAAATTAGATTACCGTCCTCAATCTCGGGTCCTGACATCATCTTTGAAGTCGTCGTTGATTGTGGCTCTGCTTGGCTTGCCTTCATCCTCATTTGGGTCGAAATTTCCAGCCACTAATGTTGTCAAGGTCGATAGGTAGAGTCGTAGAGATATTTGAATAGGAATCTAAGACATTCGTACTTTGGTGGGTCTTCGAGATCCTTTCAATGACATACTTGTGTTGAACTCTCAGGGACAAAAAATGGAAAAGAGAAGGCGACTACTGCTAATGTTTAAGTCGAGAGGTAGAGATAGGACTCTAGGTTTTTCACTCTTGAAGAGTTGGAATTGGACTCTTGGAGTTGGGCTGTTAGACAAAATGGGCTTCAATTAATATTGGATTTAGGCTAAATGGCAGATTCTATTTGTGATAGATTCTATGTTTCTATGTAATACAAAATAGGAAAAATAAAATATATATTTTAGGGCCGGGCCGGACCGGGCTTTTAGGGTAGGGTCGGGCTTGGCCCTTATGGGCTCAATCGGGGCAAGCCGGAGGGTAGGGCCGGGCTTCATTTGTATGACCCATACCTTACCCTATTTGAAAAAGGGTCGGCCGGCCGGGCTTAGGGCAGGCTTTGGGCCCAAGGGCCAAATGATGAGGCCTAGTTTTGAACTTATATTATTTTTAAATAAATATTAAATAATTTAAATGTATAAATAAATTAGATAAAATAACTCAAAATGAATGTTTGAAATTATTAGAGCGATGAGGCTCTCTATATTTAAGTGTGAAATAGCTAAAGTTATAATAAAGAGCCACGTACTTATGAGTCTTGTGCATCTGCTAAAATAAATAAAAAATTAAACTTGCTCTCTAAAATAGCTAAGGAGCTAAAATAGAGAGTCTGTATCTTTAGCAATAAAAATAAAATAAAAATGCTTAATTGGGTATTAGGGAACAATTTATAAGAGACATTATTTTTTTTTGAACGCGGGGGGTGTCAGTCCATTGAAGTAAAGTAGGAAACATTACAAGAGATGACTCACCCGGACTCCGGGCAACGACAGAAAGAGTCATGAATGAAAAACCTAAGACAGGCCTAGACTAATCAAACATAATGAATCCATGAGATGAAGCTCAAGTGCTGTAGAAACATAGTTCGACACTACTAGAATGGTCCCCGACCAAAGACAAAAGACCATTCCAATTTATTCATGTTCCCATCGACTTCCCCTAATCGAGGGCACCCATGGGAGTGCGTTCCTCAGGCTCAGAACCTTTGCCAGAAGACATGTGAACCTCCCTATCAGTAAGGGTGGGTGTTTCTGCAGCCAAACCCGAGCTGCCTTCACCAGAGGAAGGATTGTCCACTGCCTTAAAACTTCTCTTCCTTCAAGGTTTTGGATCCTCAGAAATCAGCTTCTTAGGTTTCAAACCCATAGGTTTTGGATTGTTCTTACGCCCAGGAGGACGTCCCATTTTAGCCTTCTTTTCCGGAGAAACTAAGAGAACCCCGTTCTTACTCTTCAGAGCCAATTCAGGTTCAAAACCAAGGTCAACGCCCTCCACCTGAGGAGCCTTCTCAATTGTCTTCTTACGCTTGGAATATTGCATGAGGGCCGAAGAGGCCGTTCTCTTCTTCCCACTGAGAGATGGGACCACTACAGCAGTTTGCATGGGCGCACTGGCCCCTTGAACCGGAGATGGGATTTTGGCCAGTTGGGCCACCAGAGCAGCGACCGAGAAACCCTGTAGTGAAGTCGACTTTGCCACGGAGGTAAATAGATTAGGCGCTATGGACTGAGCCAAGACCTCCGCAAGACTCGGAGCTGCAGACCCCACCAAGCTAGGGTTAGGGTTAGCACCAACGGAGACCTGCAGCGCTTCCGGAGGGCCACCGCAACCCGACCGCTGATGTTCCATCATACCATAAACCCGACAGAATCCAACGAGCCTCTCATAGCGGAACCTGACCGTCGCAGATGCCCCAGAGGTGAAATCAAAGGTGGATGGAAGGAAAACTTGTTTCACCGGAGACGACAAAACATGACGGATACAAACCCTAGCCGCCGTACCCTTTCGAATCCCAGCTTTATCCAGATGCACGATCTCCCCTAAGGTAGCGCCAATGAGCGCCACAGTGCCCTCAGTAACTAGGGCCGGCGGTAGACCCATAATCTCCACCCATATTGGAAAAGAAGAGATCGACACTTGCGTCGGATCTTTCAAACCATCGAACTCAGCCATAGCCAGCGCCCACTTTCCAAAAAACCACGGCCCTCCCTCAACCGTCCTTTGATGGTCCTCTGGTTTAGAAAACTGAAAGACAAATCGGTCCTTGACTGCTCGTGCAGAGAGACGATTGCCAAGCCCCCACAAGGAGGTCATAGTCCCCAAGAAAGCCTTAGGATCAGCCCGACACTTGGCCGTAACGGAGAGCAGTCTCCCCACCGCGAAGTGCTGAGAAGACACAGCAGCAGCACCAGCCGGACCAAAGGATGTCCGCCCATCTTCAGAGATCGCCAATGCGGCTGCCAGATGAGCGGTAACGTGATCAAGCATGGTGGAAGAGAGGAGGATGCCAAGAGAAGAAGATGCGAAGAAGCCCTAGCCAGAAACCCTAGCAGAGCAAAACCCTAGCACCGTAAAACTCTCCTTAGCCCTTGCTCTTAGTTTTAGTGGAGTGAAAGATAAAATAACATGAAGATCACTTTAAACCATAAAGAGACATTATGGTTAGGTGGGAAAAAAAATTAAGCGTGTGGTGTAAGGGAGAAAAAATACCTCAAACTAGTGTAAATGGACAAAAGTCATTTCTTGGTTAATCTTAGTGTATTATATCATTTCTTCCTGATTAATATCATTTTAAAGATTTCTCATACTTGTTTCAATCCAATGGCTAAAACCGTTGCAGTAACATTTAAATAAATCACAATATACCAACCTTAGTTTATTGTGAAAATTCGTAGAATCAAATCTGCAAGTTTAAAACTTTTTTTTTTTGACAAAGTGAACCAAACTTTCATTAAAGAAAAAGGAATATTACAACAGAAGCCCAAGAAAGGGCTGAAAAACACAAAAGAAATAACAAGAAATTAACAAGGCCCACTCCAAGAACAAGCTCCAGTCCAGAAGCCTCCATGTCGGTAGACTCCGCCACAAGAGGAACACAACCCCGCAGAAGCAGGTAGCAAAGCCAGCCAATCCTTCCAAAGGAACACACTGATAAGACCAGGATCCAACACCGAGAGGCACCTAACTCGTCCCTCCGACTATCACCGGGTAGTCCGAAGTAAACAAGCACCGAAAAGAACAAATAGAACCACGAAAAGGTAGTATAAGCAGGAACCACAAAGGTAAACTGCTCGAGGGAAAATTGCGGAACAAAGCAGCTAAGGGTAATGCTCCGAAGAGCAAAAGTAGTGATAGTTATTGAAGACGAAGATACGCCCATCCTCAGCTACTATGCCTAGTACTTCTCACCTTGGGCGTTTGAAATCGCCGAAATCTTGGTTGGAATTCTTGACATCTCTCCAAATTAGATTACAGTCCTCAATCTCGGGTCCTGACATCATCTTCGAAGTCGTCGTTGATTGTGGCTTGGCTTGGCCTGCCTTCATCCTCATTTGGGTCGAAATTTCCAGCCACTAATGTTGTCAAGGTCAATAGGTAGAGTCGTAGAGATATTTGAATAGGAATCTGAGACATTCGTACTTTGGTGGGTCTTCGAGATCCTTTCAATGACATAGTTGTGTTGAACTCTCAGGGACGAGGGACCATAACAGAGACAACAAGAGGAAACAAAACAACACACAGAAGAAAAACTAGCCGAAAGAGGCTAGAAGCCTCAGATCTGGGATAGATCCCAGGGAAAATTGCCCATGGCCGCGGGCAGGAGGAAAAGAGAGGAAACCCAGAGAGAGGGGTAAAGGAAAAGCACTGCAAGTTTAAAACTTAACAAACAAGTTAATTCCAATCTGGGATGGACTAGTTAGTATGAATCGTCATCACTTGGAATATTTTATTGTCAACTCTTAGACAAAATGGGCTTCAATTAATATTGGATTTAGGCTAAATGGCAGATTCTATTTGTGATAGATTCTATGTTTCTATGTAATCAAAATAGGAAAAATAAAATATATATTTTAGGGCCGGGCCGGACAAGGCTTTTAGGGTAGGGTCGGGCTTGGCCCTTATGGGCTCAATCGGGCCAAGCCGGAGGGTAGGGCTCGGCTTCATTTGTATGACCCATACCATACTCTATTTGAAAAAGGGTCGGGCCGGCCCGCCCTAATGCAAGGGCCGGCCGGGCTTAGGGCAGGCTTTGGGCCCAACGGCCAAATGATGAGGCTTAGTTTTGAACTTATATTATGTTTATAGTATACAAGTTGTGTTGTTCATAACATACACATTCACTTAGCAACAAATGCTAACTTGATTTACAACTGATCTAACATTTTCTTGATTGTCAATCTATCAACTCTAATCAAATCATGGCTCTCTATATTTAAGTGTGAAATAGCTAAAGTTATAATAAAGAGCCACGTACTTATGAGGATTGTGCATCTGCTAAAATAAATAAAAAATTAAACTTGCTCTCTAAAATAGCTAAGGAGCTAAAATAGAGAGTCTGTATCTTTAGCAATAAAAATAAAATAAAAAGGCTTAATTGGGTATTAGGGAACAATTTATAAGAGACATTTTTTTTTTTTTTGAACGCGAGGGGGGTCAGTCCATTGAAGTAAAGTAGGAAATATTACAAGAGATGACTCACCCGGACTCCGGGCAACGACAGAAAGAGTCATGAATGAAAAACCTAAGACAAGCCTAGACTAATCAAACATAATGAATCCATGAGATGAAGCTCAAGTGCTGTAGAAACATAGTTCGACACTACTAGAATGGTCCCCGACCAAAGACAAAAGTCCATTCCAATTTATTCATGTTCCCATCGACTTCCCCTAATAGAGGGCACCCATGGGAGTGCGTTCCTCAGGCTCAGAACCTTTGCCAGAAGACATGTGAACCTCCCTATCAGTAAGGGTGGGTGTTTCTGCAACCAAACCCGAGCTGCCTTCACCAGAGGAAGGATTGTCCACTGCCTTAAAACTTCTCTTCCTTCGAGGTTTTGGATCCTCAGAAATCAGCTTCTTAGGTTTCAAACCCATAGGTTTTGGATTGTTCTTACGCCCAGGAGGAAGTCCCATTTTAGCCTTCTTTGCCGGAGAAACTAAGAGAACCCCGTTCTTACTCTTCAGAGCCAATTCAAGTTCAAAACCAAGGTCAACGCCCTCCACCTGAGGAGCCTTCTCAATTGTCTTCTTACGCTTGGAATATTGCATGAGGGCCGAAGAGGCCGTTCTCTTCTTCCCACTGAGAGATGGGACCACTACAGCAGTTTGCATGGGCGCACTGGCCCCTTGAACCGGAGATGGGATTTTGGCCAGTTGGGCCACCAGAGCGGCGACCGAGAAACCCTGTAGTGAAGTCGACTTTGCCACGGAGGTAAATAGATTAGGCGCTATGGACTGAGCCAAAACCTCCACAAGACTCGGAGCTGCAGACCCCACCAAGCTAGGGTTAGGGTTAGCACCAACGGAGACCTGCAGCGCTTCCGAAGGGCCACCGCAACCCGACCGCTGATGTTCCATCATACCATAAACCCGACAGAATCCAACGAGCCTCCCATAGCGGAACCTGACCGTCGCAGATGCCCTAGAGGTGAAATCAAAGGTGGATGGAGGGAAAACTTGTTTCACCGGAGAAGACAGAACATGACGGATACAAACCTTAGCCGCCGTACCCTTTCGAATCCCAGCTTTATCCAGATGCACGGTCTCCCCTAAGGTAGCGCCAATGAGTGCCACAGCACCCTCAGTAACTAGGGCCGGCGGTAGACCCATAATCTCCACCCATATTGGAAAAGAAGAGATCGACACTTGCGTCAGATCTTTCAAACCATCGAACTCAGCCATAGCCAGCGCCCACTTTCCAAAAAACCACGGCCCTCCCTCAACCGTCCTTTGACGGTCCTCTAGTTTAGAAAACTGAAAGACAAATCGGTCCTTGACTGCTCGTGCAGAGAGACGATTGCCAAGCCCCCACAAGGAGGTCATAGTCCCCAAGAAAGCCTTAGGATCAGCTCGAAGCTTGGCCGTAACGGAGAGCAGTCTCCCCACCGCGAAGTGCTGAGAAGACACAGCAGTAGCACCAGTCGGACCAAAGGATGTCCGCCCATCTTCAGAGATCGCCAATGCGGCTGCCAGATGAGCGGTAACGTGATCAACCATGGTGGAAGAGAGGAGGATGCCAAGAGAAGAAGATGCGAAGAAGCCCTAGCCAGAAACCCTAGCAGAGCAAAACCCTAGCACCGTAAAACTCTCCTTAGCCCTTGCTCTTAGTTTTAGTGGAGTGAAAGATAAAATAACATGAAGATCACTTTAAACCCTAAAGAGACATTATGGTCAGGTGGGAAAAAAAATTAAGTGTGCGGTGTAAGGGAGAAAAAATACCTCAAACTAGTGTAAATGGACAAAAGTCATTTCTTGGTTAATCTCAGTGTATTATATCATTTCTTCCTGATTAATATCATTTTAAAGATTTCTCATACTTGTTTCAATCCAATGGCTAAAACCGTTGCAGTAACATTTAAATAAATCACAATATACCAACCTTAGTTTATTGTGAAAATTCGTAGAAGCAAATCTGCAAGTTTAAAACTTTTTTTTTTGACAAAGTGAACCAAACTTTCATTAAAGAAAAAGGAATATTACAACAGAAGCCCAAGAAAGGGCTGAAAAACACAAAAGAAACAACAAGAAATTAACAAAGCCCATTCCAAGAACAAGCTCCAGTCCAGAAGCCTCCATGTCGATAGACACCGCCGCAAGAGGAACACAACCCCGCAGAAGCAGGTAGCAGAGCCAGCCAATCCTTCCAAAGGAACACGCTGATAAGACC
Organism: Rosa multiflora; assembly: GCA_002564525.1. Lineage (NCBI taxonomy): Eukaryota > Viridiplantae > Streptophyta > Magnoliopsida > Rosales > Rosaceae > Rosa > Rosa multiflora. The sequence goes on along the minus strand of BDJD01012302.1, from coordinate 4,036 downwards.
AGGATCCAACACCGAGAGGCACCTAACTCGTCCCTCCGACTATCACTGGGTAGTCCGAAGTAAACAAGCACCGAAAAGAACACATAGAACCACGGAAAGGTAGTATAAGCAGGAACCACAAAGGTAAACTGCTCGGGGGAAAATTGCGGAACAAAGCAGCTAAGGGTAATGCTCCGAAGAGCAAAAGTAGTGATAGTTATTGAAGACGAAGATAGATCGGTGGAATCGGTGGTACTTAGAAACATGTAAAGGGATGGATGGTGAACAAGAGACAGAGAAGAGATTATGAAGATGGAAAATAAGTGGAGGAACAACAAGAGAAAAAGGAACTGGGAAGAGTGAAGGAAGGATGGAGAGTGATGGAAAGCAAGATAGGGAGGGTAGCGGACAAGGAGGAAAGAAGACAGAGGGACCATAACAGAGACAACAAGAGGAAACAAAACAACACACAGAAGAAAAACTAGCCGAAAGAGGCTAGAAGCCTCAGATTTGGGATAGATCCCAGGGAAAATTGCCCATGGCCACGGGCAGGAGGAAAAGAGAGGAAACCCAGAGAGAGGGGTAAAGGAAAAGCACTGCAAATTTAAAACTTAACCAACAAGTTAATTCCAATCTGGGATGGACTAGTTAGTATGAATCGTCATCACTTGGAATATTTTATTGTCAACTCTCGAAGACCAACTCTCAGTCTCACTCTCTTTCCCATTATCAATTGCCTCTCACTTTCTTGGGTACTAATCACCCACAAACAATTTGAAAATACCAAATGGAATGATATTGTGTTATAAACGAACGAACAACATAACTACGAAAGTACTTTATCAAGAGGGACACAGAAATTGCTAACGCAGTGTAAACCGCTCCACTGAGGATTTTTCACTGCATGGCTTTTAACGTAGCCAACACGAAAGATCAATCCAATATGAATCAAATGAGTTTATAGTATACAAGTTGTGTTGTTCATAACATACACATTCACTTAGCAACAAATGCTAACTTGATTTACAACTGATCTAACATTTTCTTGATTGTCAATCTATCAACTCTAATCAAATCATTGATCTTTCTTGTTCTCAATGTCTCACTGATCTTTGAGAATGATTTATGAAAGTACTGGACAACACAAGAAAAAGCATGAAACAAGTAAAGAGAGTTTTCAGAAAAATGGTTCTTGACAAAAACACAAGGTTCAAGAGTGAACAATCGTTTCATGCAGCAGATGAAAACCCTAAACTTGCATTAGTTTTGAAGCCTTTTATACAAGAGGAAAACTCCCCCTCAAACAAATCTTTTCTTTAATCATCAAATAAGATAGATATAGAAAGATATCAAAACTTATTTGTTATGCATGCAAAAAGTCTTTAATGCAAAATGCACCAAATCAATTTAAATTGTGCAACATGATTTGGAATGAATATATATTAAACTCAAGATCAGTGAAACAATTCTGCTTGATCGTATCTTCCTCTTTGTTTCCTTGAAGCTCCGGTTTCCTTGTGACAATGGGAAATCATGTATTGAATGGTAATTGCCCAATATACTTACACAATTCATTAACCTTCAAACCCTCGAGACCTAGCTACTTTGCGAAATCTCTTAACCCCATAAAAAAAAAATAATAATAAAAAAATCCTTGCTTATGATTTAGTTCAGGAGATTATATGCAATTAACTCAATACAAAAAAAATGGTAATCCCTGCATATGATTCAGTTCAGGAGATTACGTGGAAATGGAAATGCTTAAATAACACATAACATAATTCACTCAACAATCTATTTCAAACACCTAATGAAATATGAATCACTAGCTATAAAGCTCATCGAAATCATCAATAGAATTATAACCAATCAGTAATATTAATCATAATCACCACTTTGTTTATCACCACCTTGGTTATACTATACGAAACCGCACATATTTATATGAAATCACAATCACAACCATACCAATTCCACACCAAAGCTCAATTCTTCTTAAACATATACGCATCACCTAATTTATTTATACACACACACACACACACGTAGCCATCCTCTCAGGAATGCCACTAATACCAACTATAAAACACAATTAACTAAATGCCTAAATCCGAAAATCATTTTATAATAAACCTCATTTTAACTTACCCATTAACCGTTGGCGATCAAGTTCATATATTTCGAAAATAAATATTTATTTAGATAAATAAGACTTCGCATGCTAATAAATAATTCTACTAAAAGTAAAACATATCTAATTTATCAACCAAACACACGTGAGATTTACTCACCTAAAATCCAATTGCGTCTTCATAGAAACAATATGAATTACCGAACACCCTCTGTCAAGCACCTAAGAAAATAAGGTCACAACTCAGCATATCGAATCACAAAACGATCTAAAGTTCGAATCCCCATTTGGACTAAAACACATAAGTAACACCAATCTAGGCGCAACTTCATCCGAGACCACCCAAAGTCTCCGGAAAACTCCTATGATCAATATATTAAAACTACAAGTCGATCGGATGGCTGGATCTTCATGGATTGAAAACCGAGATAATCAGAACCGCTAAAAACGGTAACATTATCAAACGATCTCCAAAAGTTACAAATCATATATCAAAATGTGTGTATCGACGAGTAGATGATAATGAAATAAGAAACTGTCCCAAACATGGCCTGACGCGCCACCATAAGTAGTTGCACGTGGGCTCCACGCGCCGCCAGATCAACCTCCAAACTAGGTTGATCCAACCGGTCAAAATGAAGAGCTGGATGAGAGGAACAACTTTCATACCTGGAGTTAAGACCGAATCGATCTAGATTAAGGTAGAACAAGGTTGAAAAATCTCCACCATTGAACTTCGAATCCTAATTCCAGCCACCACACTTGGAATCAAGCTTCAAGGCTAGTATGGATGTGATCTGGAGGAGAAGAGCTTCAAAACTTGGTAACTTTCAAGCCCAACCGTAGTAGGAATTGAAGAATCCGATCGGGTCCGCTGACGCCCTTTTTCTCATCTTCGATCGATCGTCTGTGGTGGTTTTCGGGGAAGGTGAACCGCTGGTGGAGGACGGTGAGGTAAGTTTGAGTGGTTCTGGACCGGTGGCATAGTCAATTGTCGCCGAAAATGGAAGATGCAGTTGGCTCGGGTAGGGAGCAAAACTACCGGGTTAGGGTTTCCAGAAGGAGAGAGAACGGAGAGGGAGAGTTTCCAAAAATAGCAAGTTTGGAAATTATGAAAAATATCTGGGAAAATTTCTATTTATAGGAAAATTTCGAAAATAGAAAATCTTCTACTGACCATAACTTCATCATACAACCTCCTATTTGTGCATGCCACATGCCCACAAACTCGTATCGACACGCTCTACAACTTTTATAAAGGAAGTTTTCAGATAAACCCAACGAATAAAAAGTCAACCCTTTGACCCCTCGAAAATAAACGTTTCGAGCATTTATTCGTCCGAAACACTTTCACTCCACCCTCGAACCATGAAAACATACTAGCAACCCACTTAGTAATTTTCAAAAAATATCATAAATTAATAATGAATTTTTGGAGTATTACACTCTCCTCCGTACATATTTAAAAAAAAAAAAATTCTAACAAAATCTCTTGTTAGTGGATAAAATCAGAATTACACTCACTTTTTTTTTTTTCAAATAAATTACACTCTCAAGGTCTCACTACTCTCAGCTATAATAGCATTCTGCTTCCATTTCGAATCATAACTTGATGTCGCTTTTGGAAAGCGCATAATTTAACCCTGAAATATCGTTAGTAGTATAAGCAAATAGGGATCGTTCTATTCCGGGGATTGAGGGTACACCTGTCATTGTCAAACAGTTAAACAATTAAAATTAAAACAAAGTATAATATTTACAAAGATATAACAAAGTATATACATTATTTACGAAAAGGGGGGATTTTGTTTTTGGTTTTCGAAAATACAACTAAGTTAAAAAAATAATTAAAATGCAAAAACATAAAAAATACAAATGGAATGAGAGAACAAAGATCAAAAACCGAAACATATGATTAAAATTGAT
>BDJD01012298.1:50926-71597 GCA_002564525.1 Rosa multiflora | reverse complement strand
AATGAAAGTTCTCGTAATACATCAAAATTATGCTCCCACTCAGAAAAAGGAATCAGTTGCTCCTTAGCTTGATATCCACTTCTTTTTTTGGGCTAATGTACGTAAATAGTGATTCTCTAACATTGTATCATAGACTTGAATACCAGGGAGGGGGGGGTGGTTTGGGGTGGCAACGACTGTATTATAAATTTTTATTCCCGACAGTCGGAAGTCCACCAAGATGAAAAAACCCAAATACCAACTTGTTTTTGCTTGCCTATTTGCGCTAGCCTTATCCTCATCGGGGCCCATTTGCTTCACCGAACTCGCTCTTGATTTGAGTATCTTTTCACTCCATGTTTAAACTTTATTCATGCATTTTAACGAACATTTGGCTCTCCCACCCTCAAGGGAAAGGGTAAATTTCACAAACAGTACACCAAGTAAAGGCCACTAATAATTCTTATACACAAAGTTTCAAACCAAACATTTCGGTACACGAAATTTGAAACTCAACCCACTATCAGTACACGACGTCAATTTTTGACACCAAAATGTCCATTATGCCCTCAGTTTTTTTTTTTAATAATTTTTTTTTCTGTTAATTTTTTTTCCTTCGTTTTATCTCTTTCTTCTTCCTTCTTCGGGGCTCACTCCCTCGCTTCCAACGCCGCCTTCCTCACCTCGCATAACAGAAAAAAATGACTCGAGTCATTTATAAATGAAGGAAAAAAAATAACAGAAAAAAAAATTCTTTAAAAAAAAAAGAACTGAGGGCATAATGGACATTTTGGTGTCAAAAATTGACCTCATGTACTGATAGTAGGTCGAGTTTCAGATTTTGTGTACCGAAATGTTTGGTTTGAAACTTTATGTATAAGAATTAGTGTACTGTTTGCGAAATTTTTCCCAAGGAAAATAGATGGCACATTTCGGTGTCAGCTTATAGTGCATGGTAACATTAAATTTTGACATAGATTCACCGTTGACAGCAGATCTAGGGTTCGAATTCCCCAACTTCCAATTTTGCACACTCTCTGCCTACCCACATGGGGCTTCTCAAACAAGTGATGAGATATATTGTTCCAATTGAGAAAGTTGTTGATTTAGATATGGGGCTGCAGTTATGGATTCCACATCACAGGTTTCACCACACACTCAAAACCTGGGGGAAATCATCGTTGTCTTTGACTAGTGTTGGCAAACGAAACTTTGCATTTGGGAAGTATTGCTCTCCTACATCACACTTTTTCCTCAAAACGTGACACACGCATGGCGCACACAGCTAATCTATATTGTATCTATGTGCATGAAACTCTTGCCAAACTAACGTTTGGAGAAATCGACACAAGGAGACATGAGCAAACAAGGATGGTATTCGATGTATAAACTTATCGGGCGATACAGCTCCTTAATTGTGTAGACATATAGTTCGTGGCTTCAATATTTTGAAATCAATTTCATCATAATAGTATGTTTGAGATTGCAAAATAGAGACGAGCTTGATGGCAGTGGCATCTTAGTAAGCAACAGGAACTTGTAGGAAGCACTAGTACTAGGCATCCCCCCCCAAGGTGCTTGTAAGACCAGACCAGGAAACAGCTTTAATTAATCAGAAATGCCACTATGGTAACATCAGAATCATATATTGGCAAAAGGGGAATAAGTCGATGACAGCAGTGGCAGTGGAGTCTGAGTAAGAGTAGGCAACAGCAAATTTGATATCTGGCTCATATCATTGCCCGGGTTTACATCCCACTGGAAAAAATATATATATTAAAGATTCAGTTCAGCAGAGTTAACACTAATATCAGATAGGAATGAGTGAGGTGTACTCCAGTTTTCAAATCATGATGCGAGTGAAAAATAGCATCAACTAGGGTTTAAACCCTTGGTCACGGTTTTTCCGTTTTTGTAGTGGACATCTTCCAAATACTTAAAAATCGGCAAATATCCAATTTTTGGATAAACCAAAGACTTGTTCCTACATATTCAAATTCCAGTCAATTTTAACATCAATTTGACAATATTTGGTCTCAATGACCACTATGGAAAAATCAGAAAACTAACACACAGCAAAAATGATGTTAACCATAGTACACATATCTTCAAGTTAACAATCCATATTCGAGTTTTCATATGATTTCTTGGAACTGTGGTTTATTCGTTTTTAACTGTGTAACTCAACAAGAAACTTCCTTACCTGTCCGACTTCCCTAGAACAGAAGCTCATGTTCTGAACCAATTTGAAGTTCTCTTTTAAAATAAGAAGAAAAAAAAAACAGATGATATTAGCGGGGATCATAACATCGAGTTTTCATTAATTAGTAAAATTTTATGAAAACAACGAGTCTCAAAACTTTCCCCAATCATTTTCTCTGTAAAGCAATCACTGAATCAATAATAAGAGGTATGTCTCTTTTTACTTTCTTCTTCCTTTGTTTTTCCTCTCCTTTTCAATAGCTCTGGCCCCATGAATTATCATGAGCTTTTGGTTAGTGGAGGGTCTATTAGCTGATTTAGCTCTATTGGGCTACACATAAGGAGGAGCTTCCATGACCCATAATCCTCCATATCCAGTAAAGTTGATTTGATACGAGTTTTCTAGACAAGAATTTTAGCCAAACGGTCAAAAAAGAATACAATTATATCACCAAAACGCATTGGCAAAAGCTAAAAGGGCATCATGTCACTGCTGAGGCATATGATTCGTGCCAAACCCACCGACCGAAGACCACAAGAAAACAGACTACTCAGCCGATCGCATTACACCAGCCTAAGAGAGCGTTTTGAGACAAGAAAACATGGATGCAGACATAACGTATAGAATTTACCGATCAGGCGTTGCAACATCTTTATTATTGGAAACTTTACAAAAAAGACAAAATGATAACACGAGGTTTGTACCTCTTTTAAGGACCACGTAACTTGGTCAATCACTATGTTACTGTTACAGTGGATCACACGATTCAGACTCAGGCGCACATGAGTGACTGATGTTACCAACATTATCCACCATGCTCAACACAATCTGTACAGAAACCAAGTCATTTCCTGGGTTTATTACCTCAAATATGAGTATATCACAGCCTCACAGGCAGAGAGGGGGCCCATGAGGTATGAGACAGCCTATTTCAAGTCTCATTCATAAATAAATGTCCATAAATCAACATGGAAATAAGCTTATCAGCTTTTTCATGAAAATCAACTAATATATAATTGACTTCCCAAAGTATAAATATCTACCATTCACACCCAAATCAGTAGTAGTTATAAAATAATGATAAAGGAAACAATACAAGCACCAGTTACACAGTTGTAACAAATCAGTTTCTTTCCTAGCAGAGTGGTTGCTTTGCCTTAAAAATTTACCCATCATATCCAGTTCAACACGGTTTTCTTAAGAACCACAGCAAGCTGATTTTTGAGCAGCTTGAGCAGCACCGGCTCCCTGGTCTGGTTGGTTGATCCTGATTGTCTGAGGCTGCATAAATTCAAAAAAAGGTAAATTTAGCTCCGTTAAGATCACAAGGCAATAAACTGGATTTAATCAAACAACCAACTGAAGTTGACATGTAAAGACTAAATAATTGATAACTTCCAAATAAACATCATTTCATCTACTTTCTAAATTACAATATTGGGAGAGAAGGATTTGACCAAGAGACCCACAGTTACTATCAGCTGGGAAATGTCCCACCACATACTTTGATATACCAATTGAACAACAGCCAAAAAATGAGAATCTCCTTTTCTTATCTAGGAGAGTAGGGTAATTAATGCATATCAAGGGACTCAACAAAAGAGAAATAACTGCCTGTATGATGGTAACTCAAAAGGATCATATCGATGTTAACAATTTATAAATACACAGAAGACCAAGTTGCATAAGTACCAAGTTGCATAAGTAGAATTCAGGAGGAATAGGCAGCAGTTTAAATGGCTTGAATAGTTCCAAAGAATCATACCTCAGCCTTCGAGTCAGTATCAGCAAGTCTTTGCTTGATATCCCTAGCTATTGAAAAGAAGACCTCCTCCACATTCAGATTTGTCTTTGCACTCTGTAAACACAGTATCTTCAGCAAATGACAAAATAGCCAACTACGTTGTAAGGTAGAAGATGCCATCAGATACTTACTGTCTCAAAGAATTTGATGCCATATTCATCAGCAAGTGCTTGACCCTTTGAAGTCGGTACAGCCTGAAAGAAGTTACTTGTCAATACCCGATTGAAAATCACCAAGTCACTTAACTTCACCGAACAGAAACACCCACACACAACAACAACAAAAACACGGAGAAGGGATGGGGAACAAACCCTTTTGCTTTCATCCATGTCAGCCTTGTTACCCACAAGGATCTTGTTGACATTGTCAGAAGCATGCTGTTCTATGTTACGAATCCAATTCCTAATGTCTGGATGCAGATAGGAAATTAGCTTGACCATCATATATATGTAAGAACAGGGAAAAGAAAAAATGTAAACAGATTCTACATAAGAAATGAAACCCATCTTTAGATCCTCCAAAGTTCAAGTTTAACAATGTCAAAATAATGAAAATCTTCTGTGTTTGGAAACTGAATAATGAAAATAAACATTAAATACTGTAAGTGATTAAGAAGTTACTGTTAAATGATGACTCATCAGTGACATCATACACGAGCAAAATACCCATGGCTCCACGGTAGTAAGCTGCACAGACAAAAGTGAATTAAGAAAGCTCTGAAAAAAAAATTTGGAAATCAAGGAAAGACTCCAAAAACTATTGAATCTATAAGGTGATATCAGAAGTTAACTTTGTCGTTAACCGACATTTTCATATTGTAAAGTCACAGCAGATAGGAAATCAATTAAGACCAACAAGAAAAAGTAGACGGTACTGCATAAACTAGATGAGCTCAGAAATGGGTCCTATTCTGACCAGTCAATGAGCCCATACACACAACACAACTGAATACTAAAACAATGGCTAGTAACCACATCAGAAACTAAAAAAAAGAGTGGTTTTAACTGTAAGGTCTACACAGTTATACTATGTCCGTCTCCCAACAACAGAAGCAATAAGGTAACAGAAAAAAACCCTGTGAGGCTGGAATCATATAAGACCCACCACATCCAAAGTAACCATGGGGCATAAAAATTAAAACAATAAAAAACTCAAAATAAGAAAGGCCATAAGCCACCCCATCTGAAATCTTGCAATATCTCAAGTTAGACACTTGGACTAGACAACCGCTTGAACAGCGTATTACTTTTTTTTTTTTTTTCCAAGAGGTCTTTCAGGTAAGATTGACATAGGCAAAAACTGATCCCGTTATAGAAAAGCGATACATAGTAACACAGAAGGTAAAGCACTCAAGAAACAAGATTTTTACATGAGATGGTCAGACTTTGTTCACGAATTTTTAACAGGAGACAAACACTAGTAAATGTTTTCAGTCTACTCTTGAAAACTGCAATTGCTAACATCTACAGAGTGCCCATCCAATTTGAATTTTCAAACCATTTACACAAATCCAGTAAAGCTTGAAGATAACGGGTCGCTGAAAATTAAAAAAAATTAAAGATTTTTGATTGATACACGCTCACATGCGCAGCTGTGATCAAACTTGCATTTAAGAGAAACTTGGAACACGGTTATGCACTCGAATTTAACTAAAAACACTTTAAAGCCACAGAACTAACCAGTTGTAATTGTTCGAAATCGTTCTTGACCAGCAGTATCCCAAATTTGCAATTTAATTCGTTTCCCATCAAGCTCTATGGTCCTTATCTTGAAATCAATACTGTCAAACAAATGGCAACCTAGAAAGATTCAGAAGCAATTGTAGAAGGAAGAGAGAACAAAATTACCGATACATTCATGCAAAGAAAATACGTACCCGATGGTTGTAATAAAACTAGTTGTAAAGGACCCATCAGAGAAACGCAAGAGAAGGCAACTCTTACCAACACCTGCAAATTCACATAAAAAAGGAAGAAATGGAATCAAACTCCATGCCAATGGCTGTAATACACACTAGGAGTTAAAGCAACATCAGAGAAATTTCAATGCTTAACACAACCAACAAAGAACTCAACTTCACACATATAACACTTGAATGAAGGAATTCAATAAGATAGTATGAGTAGCAGCCTGATGATAGCAAGTAGAATTAGGTGAAACCACATAAAATGACATACTACAAGTATTTACATTACATAATATAAGTACACGGAATATAGCCAAGGATACCAAAATATACTTGTTTAACACACCATCCATAATGGCGAACACTCCTGCTCGCATGTGATATGCCAACAATTTTCTGCCAGTTAAATGTAAGAGTCTACCCCCATGAAATAGCAGTTGAAATCAAACACATTAGTTAATGAATTATAATGAAATGGTGTCTCGGTATGCTGCCCCCTGGAGACTTCCTAAGGTGCTGTCCCCTAGATGATTCACTAATCGGTAAAGTGCAATCTAGAAACACTGGCTAAATATTGCTCCGCCATAAAATTGGCAGACACTGTGTTATATTAAGTTGAGTCCTAGAAAAACAGCACTTTGTTGTAGCTCAAACATAGGGTTCAAACTTCGATACCGAACAGCACTGGATTATTTTGAAAATGCACAAGAAACCTGAACTAGAGATATCACACAAAATGAGTCCCCAACATGAGTCAACAACCGGTAAGGTGCATTCTAGCAACACCAGCTAAAACTTTGCAACGACATAAAATTGGCTTACAGAATTAAAGCAACATAATGTAATGTCACGCCGAGACCTAGACCTAGAAAAGCAGCATTTCTCTGTAGCTCAATACGTCAATACTGAACAGAAGCAAATCATTTCGAAAATGCACAGGATATAAACCTGAACTACAGATATCACACAAACTGCTAAGTCAAAAACGAAGCTACACTTAGAATTTATTTAACTCAATTCATGCAAAACTGAACCAACAACTCAGACGAGCAATTCTATCCCCATCAGAGCCCAAAACGTCCGTTTACTTTGGGCATAAAAATTACATCTAAAATTTACAGCAACCAAAACAGATTAATCAACTGAATAAGGGAACAGAAACACTCCGAACCCTAATTACAGCCCCAAATCACCAACCAATAGAGACACACAGATACGATCCAACAATGTCAACACATGACGTGTGAGTCCGTCAGATCACAAATTTCAGAGGGGGTCGGGGGGCAGAAACGTAAAATCGTACCGCTGTCGCCGATGAGGAGGAGCTTTATGAGGTAATCGTAATCGGCGCGAGCTCTGGCGGGTGGTGCAGCCATGGCGAAAGGAATCCCAAAGCCACAGAAATAGAAAACACTGATGGCAATAAACCCTAGCGAGAGAAATAATTCAAACACAAAGAGAGGTAATAATATAAATAAAAATTTATAGAAGGAACCAAAAAGGGAGAAAATTAGAAAAATAGAGGAGGAGAAATACCAGATCAGGAAGGAGGAGGAGAGTGAGATCTAAGCAGATAGAGAGAAAAGAGGAGGGAAGCAGTAGAGTCCCTGATACGTCAGCAGACTCACCACCCACAGTCGGCCTTTGATTTTTTTTTTCCTTTTTTTTTTTTTTTTAAGTCATATTTTTTTAAATTGAGAGGAAGTTATTGGGTGTGGTTAATGTACTGTGTGTCCGAGTTTTGATGATGTAGGAGAGGAGTTCCTGACCGAGTCATTGTCAAGGCAGTGCAATCATGTGGATGTGAATCACACCTCCTCTTCAGGAATGTTATGATAAGTGTTTAGGGTAACCTAAAAATGGGAAGAAAAAAAAAATTATATTCGATGAGTATATATATTTTTTTGAATCAAGGCAAAAGGCTAATATATTGATCACAACCCAGAATGACCATTGTATACCCTCCTGCTACCAATTAGGGGTAGGTAAAAAGTTATGTTAGTACCCACAATGGTACGTAGAAACTAGGACACTCATTTGATATTAAATAAATTCGAAATAGCATGAATCTCCATTTGGTAATACTCCAGAAGATCCGCTAGAAACACAGAAAGTGCATTGCTCCCTAAAAAACTTAGGAAATTATTGAAAGTAAAGTAAGTTACTAACAAAATGCAAGCCCAAAACAACCAAGCCTAATTTATTCAAGCCCAAATGGGAACAGCCCAAGGACAACTTCACCAAAGCCTAAGCAAAATCGGCCCAAACCCGTCATCTTCGTCCCATGTAGCCGCCCATCACAGCCACGTCCTGTGCTGGCATAGCCAACGTCGTCACTGCATCCCGAAGCCTCGCTACCACAACTCCAACAACCGTGAACCCCAAAACGGCTGAAAAGCTGCATCGAAACCACCGCTGAGGCATGATCTGCCCAACTTAGAGCAAACCATCCAAATCACAGCTCTCGAGGCCGACTATTAGAGTACTCGGGTATATGTTATGAATAAGTGTGATTAAATCGTCTAGTTACTCTCAATTTTAGATGGCTATATAACTCGTGTGGAAGTAAAAAATGAGGTCAACAAATCCTAGATTTTAAATGTAAATACTGAAATGTTTTTAATCCTCAGTTCACTAAAAAAATACCTTAGTGAACAAATTAAATTATGAGACATCTCATATGTGTGACGCACTCAGCACTGAGATCGTCTCTTATTGTATAAATCATTATGCTGCCTCTATGAGAGCACCACACTACTACCACCTATTATACCCTTCGTTAGGTGTAGAGGTGGTAAACGGGCCGGCCCGGCCTATTTTAAGCAGGCCTAGTCATGCTTCGTGCAGTGTTTGGGCTGGCCCATTTATTATCGTGTAGGGCTCATGCCGGCCCATGGCCCGAGTCCATATCGTGTCGGGCCGTGCTCGTGCCTACCCATTATAAAGTACGATTTTAAAATCTTAATTTGAACAAATAAAAATTAATTTTATTTAACTATTTAGAAAATTAAAATAAATTAAGTTCTACAATGTTTTTCTTAATCTTAGCTTTTTAAGATTAGATTTCTAATATTTTTTTATATTCCACTATAAGAAAGAAAGAAAGAAAAAACTCAAAATATATTGTTTTTAGTATATTATTGTGAGATTAATCTTTATTAATATAATGAAGATTTAGTATCTATTATTCTTTCCTTCATTCTATAGTTGTATTATTATGAGATTAGTCTTTATTAATAAACATATATTTAATATTTAGAAAAAATACTTATGTCAAAATAAAGATATAATGTTTTGTTTCATTATTTTGATAAGGAAAAATTTCAGTTTAGTACCCTGTGGTTTGGGGGTAACATCATGTCAGTCCCTGCTCTTTCAATTTGATCAGCAACACCCCTGTGCTTTTTTTTTTTTTTTTTCCATCTGAATATTACAAATATAGAAATCTGGGAAATTAAAAATATTACAAAATATTTATTCAAAAAACTACTAGAAATCATAAGTGTTTTAGATACTAGAAATCTGGGAATACCTCGTCCTGGTTGGTTTGCAGAAGGCTTTACAACTTAATCATGAGAAGCCTAGCGTCACAAGCCTTCAAGACTGTAACTTTAGGCCCGCCAATGATTCAAGGCTTACCTTCAATTTCTCAGCTTGCTGTTCTTAATGAAGGTGGAACTAAAGGCAATGTAAAAGTAGACCCATATCCCCACTCGTCTTGTCCAGATGCTATTAAAGAGGAAACCGAAGCTTGAATACCATCAATTTCTTCTCGAGCAAAACATGAAAGAAGAATCACTCATATGCCTGTTTTAATTTTCTCCCAATTCGAATACAAACAATTTTTTTTTTCCGGTTTTCAGAAGAAGACGAAGACGACACAGTATGTTCACTCTGCTCCTCATCATCTTCTTCTCCTCCTCTGCTCCGAACCCTCATTCTCTCACTATAATCCCTTAATGAACCAAAATCTCCGATTCCAACCTTCATCAAACTCCGAGCCCAGATCTACAGAAAGTTCAATTTTCAATCAAAAACCTTCACATGATAATCCAAAACCAAGAACCCAGAAATAAAATAAAAAACAATATTTAACGCAAGAAATGGCAAAAACCCAGAAGTGAAGCAAGAAAATCCGTACCAAAACTTGAAGAAAAACCCATAAAAATCCAATCTCTAGGTGCAAAGAAGATTTTCAAAGCAGAGCTCGAGCCACTGGGCCGGATCGTTGGAGACCCGATCTGAGAAGATGAGGTAGGCGGAGACGGTTGGGACTTTGGTCCGATGCTTGGAAAGCCAATCGGGCTTCAATATTTCGGCGAGAGAAGCGACAGCGGAGTATGAGTCGCCGGGATTGGGGTTAAGGCGAGGTAAGAGGAGAACGACCTTGGAGAGCTCCGGCAAGGCCAAGGTGTTGATCTGAGCGTCGAGGGAGATGAGGTGGGTGGGGATGGAGGAATGTGCTCCGTATTTCCGGAGTCGGACGCCATGATTTCCGGCGGTGGCAGTGCGTGGGTGAGAGAGAGAGAGAGAGAGAGAGAGAGAAGGTCGTGCAACCCAGAGAGAGAGGGAGGAGAGAAAGAGAGAGAAAGAGAAACCATCGGAGCTGAGAGAGAGGAGAAAAGAAGAAAATGTATTTGAAATGACATTTTTAGCCCCTAAAGTGGGCCTCATAATTAAAGTTAACGTTTAATTTAGACGGCACAGTAAATTTTGGGTACGGCTGATTGAAATTGAAAGCACAGGGGTGTTGCTGATCAAATTGAAAGAGCAGGGACTGACATGATGTTACCCCCAAACCACAAGGTACTAAACTGAAATTTTTCCTTTTGATAATATAAAAGAAAGCATTGGTGAAATTGTCATGAGATTTTAAATAAAAATGTCTCATATTCAAATCTCATCATTGCAGTTTTTTAATATTGTTAAAAACAAAATGAAATTTTGTGTTTGTAACGAGCCAGCCCACAATATGTCGTGCTCGGGCCGTGCCGGGCCCATTACGGGCTCGGGCCGGGCCGGGCCAATAGGCCAATATTCTTAGGCCCAACCCGACCCGTTATCCTAACTTGCTCGAGTCGTATCAGGCCACTAACGGGCTTGGGCCGTGCCGGGCCGCTTTTAAGAGTGCAGGGCCGGTGCCGTGCTCATGATTAGTGGCTCATTTGCCACCTCTAGTTAGGAGTTGTCACCGTGGGAGTTGGGCATTTCGCAAAATCATTGGGAATTAGAAGTTACCTCCTAATGAGGCAACTCCAAAAAAGGGTTTAGTCTTAACAAAGAAATTGGGGTTGATATCAAATGGAGAAGTCTATGCAACTTTTCCTAGTTTCCTACAACATTTTTCCAACACTCACACCCACCAAAGTCAAAGACTTGGGTCACATCATTCTCCCTATATCACGGTTGGACTCTCAATCAAGCTCTTTTTCAATCCAAACTTGATAATTGCTTTATAAGATGACATTGGGCTTAACATACACTCACAGGCTTATTAGTACAATTATGTAGGCTTTTCTATTGGTCTCTTTTGGGTTTGAATTCAAAACAATATAAGAATATTTAGATTAAAAACTAGGGGCGGGTAGAAATCGAACCGGCTCGAGGACCGAACTGGATGAAACTAGACTGGAAAAATGAATTAACCGGACCAGACTGGATTTTTACTGTTCAAGACCGAGTTTAGCTTCAGAACCGACCAAAAATAACCGAACCAGTCTACATATTTAATATTTATTTAAATTAATATTATTTTACTTAATTTAGAATTATTTATATATTTTTTAGATGGCTGTCGAATTTTAATTGGTGGAAATCGGGTTACAGCTACTCCCTGCTACACTAGATTACTCTTAATGAGAGAAAACCCTAGCTGACTAAGTCAGCCTCTCATTTCGACTCTGCCTCGTCTCTCTCACTCACAGTCACAGCCAACCGAAGATGCCGACTGCACCAAGTGAATCCCAACTCCATAGTTAAACAGCCAAGCGTCGTCAAAATCAAAAGCCGGTGGCCTCTCAATCTTGACAAACCCCAACACTTTGGTGTAGAAATCAACCGATTCAAAGCCATCAAAGGAAGTTAGCGCTCTTCCTTTTGATCTTTCCTTTCATGATCTTTTTCTTTGTGTTGGTTTTCCATGTTGGTTTTCCTCATTGTTTGATAACTTATTCTCTTGCCCATTAGAGTCTTCTTCCTTCCTCTGCTGCGTTTGAGACATTTTGACTTTTCTCAGCTGATTGACGACGCCAAGTCGCCAACGCTCTTCTCAGCTTTCATCACATCTCTGGATGGAATCGGTATGGAGAGCATCAGCTCTCATCTCATCTCATCAGTTTTAGAGTTTGATTTTGAATTGATTTTGAGTTCCATTTTGGGTTCAGCTTGTTTAGGAGCATCAGTTTCGGATTGATCTTACTTGAGTTCTATTTTGGGTTCAGCTTGTTTTGATTTGATCTTAAGTTTCTTGCTTGCTTCTTCAGTTCGATTTTGGGTTCAGCATTTCAGCTTGTTTTGAAGTGATCTTTCCTTTCTTACTTGCTTACTTCTTCAGTTATTCTAATGAGCATGAGAGCATCAGTTTGGTTTTCTTAATCAGTGCTAATGAGAATTAATTAATCAGTATCAATATAACTGATGCCAATGATTGTTTGAGAATTATGGTTTGATTGCTTTTGTTTCAATTTACTAGTTTGAAAGAATTTTTTAGCTGCTCTGTTATTTTTGTTTGTATATGATTCTTTACTGACTTGATTATTTCTTGTCTGCTAAATTATCATGCTAATTCTGTTTTTTATTTTACTGTCAGGGAAGTGGAGCATCGCAAACTCTCAATGCGACACCAACTAGGTCAAGCACCGAAACAACACCAACTGCTACAAGTGAAGCTGCTGCACCGCTTTTGCTTCCTCCCCCACCACCTTCTGCAGCTGCTGCTCCAATTAGTGAAGCTAAGTATGTGAAGAGGAATAACCAGTTTGTAGCATGGGACCATTTTGAGAAGATGAGGAATTCGAATGGTACTCCATTGGCGAAACCAAAGGCTAAGTGCAAGTACTGTCCCACCATGTATGCTTGCGACTCAAGATCAAATGGGACGACATCCATGAGGACTCATATGCACTACCAATGCAAGAAGTGTCCAGCATACCAACCGACTAAGATGCAAAAGTTTCCTTCCTTTGATTCTGCTGATAGTGGTGGTATGTTAGTTGCTAGGGCTTGAGACCCAAATAAATGTAGAAGAGCTTGTGCTAAAATAATTGTGAGGGATGAGTTGCCAACTTGCCATTTAGTCATGTAGAGGGGGAGAGTTTTATTGAATTTAGGAAAATTGCATCACCAAGGTTTGATCCTCCCTCTCAGAGGACAATTGGTAGAGATATCAGGAATATCTACCAATTTGAGAAGGAAAAGATTCGAGAGTTTTTAGCTAGGAACAATTTGGGGGCTTCTCTTACCACCGATACCTGGACCTCGGTCCAGAATATCAATTACCTTATCTTGACAGCTCATTTTATAGATGAGACTTAGGCACTACACAAGAGAATAATAAACTTCACTATTATTCCAAATCACAAGGGTAAGACAATAAGGAAATTGGTGGAGTCATGCTTGATTAATTGGGGTATTGAGAGAGTTTTCAGCATTGTAGTTGACAATGCATCGAGTAATCAGGTTGCAATAGAGTATATGTAGAGATGACAAAAATCCCCATCGGGTAGGGTACCCATAGGGTATTCGACCCTAATGGGGAGAAATTCGGGGAAAATCGGGTAACGGAGATGGGGATTCCCAATATTCGAATTCTAAAATCGGGTACGGGGCGGGGATGATATTTTGATCCCCATCCCCATACCCACCCAATAAGAATTATACGAAATACATATATATATATATATATATATATATGTTTGTTTATTTATTATATATTTTTTTTTGATATTATTTATAAATAAATATTTATGTAAACTTCATATTTTTGTCAATATTTAAATTCTGTTAATAAATATGTTCAAAAAAAGGAAGATTCTTTTAATAAAAGATTTTTATCAACATGTTAATTTTCCTTGATTGAAATAAGAAATTTATTTTATTTTATGTCCAATTTTAACTTCATATTTTACAATCCATAATTGTTTGTATAAATTTGTATATAATAAATTGGTAATATTGTTAATGGGGATTGGGGCGGGTATGGGGACCTAATCCCCAATGAGGACGGGGACGGGGAATCTCCAGTATCTTATTACGGGGATTGAGGAGGGTATGGGGATGAAGAATGAAGTCGGGTATGAGAATGATAATTTAATCCCCTTACCCTACCCTCCCCATTGCCATCCCTAAGTATATGAAGGAGAAGATTGAGAATTGGAAGCAGTTAGTATTAGGTGGGATTTTTATGCATGTTAGGTGTTGCTACCATGTTTTGAATCTTATTGTGAGTGATGGAGGAGCTTGATTCCTCCATCGAAGTAATTAGGAACGCTGTTAAGTTTATTAGGAGTTCACACCTGCAAGACTCGAGAAATTTAGGAAGTGTGCATCTAGAGAGAAGGTTGAACACAAGGGGGTATTGTGCCTTTAGATGTGTGCACAGGTGGAACTCCACCTATTTCATGTTAGACATAGGCAGGCCTTCTTGAGGTTGGAAGATGAGGACTAGCGGTACGAAAACTACTTTCAGGAAAGGGTTGGGGGAGGAAAAAGGGTCGGACTGCCTAGAAATGAGGATTGGGAGAAGGCTGCTAGGTTGGTGAAATTTCTCAAGATTTTTTATGATGCAACTTTGGCATTTAGTGGCACTAAAGTGATAACTGCAAACTAGCTTGTTGGGTGGATGTGTACCGTCATTGAAGAATTGGACAAATGCAGCCAAAGTGTTGATCTTTTGATGGTTAACATTGGGGCATCAATGAAGAAAACATTCGACAAGTATTGGTTGAAGTTGGAGGACTTGAACCCTATTTTGCTGCTTGCTGTGGTATTAGATCCAAGATACAAGATATTGTATCTTGAGTTCTTTTTTCCGTTGCTGCAGCAAGACATGAGCTTGGTCTCGAAGATGATAAATGATGTTAAGGGGTCAATTGTTGTAGCTTTATCATGAGTATGCTAATTCTGACCCTGTGATTGCACAAGCATCATTTGAAGTTACACAGCCACCTAAATCAATCAATTTCTAATGCCAGAGAGGAGGATAGTCATGTTGCATCAATGAACAAGTTCTTGAGGCTTAGGAAGCAAAAAGATGTGGTTGAGATAAGGAATGAAGTCGACAAGTACTTGCTTGAAGCTGCCGAAGACTCTGCCAATACAAAATTTCAAGTTTTAGATTGGTGGAAAGAGAATTCTGCTAGGTTTCCAGTTTTGTCTAAAATTGCAAAGGATGTCTTTGCTGTTCCAGCTTAATGATGGCTTCGGAGTCTGCTTTTAGCCTAAGAAAAAGGGTTGTTGACCCATTTAGAGCTTCATTGACTCCTACAATTGTTGAAGGGCTGGTTTGTCTCAATGATTGGTTAAGAGGTAGTGCTTTTAATGAGTACAAAGAGCCAACGAAGACTGAGTTGGAGCTTTATGGTGAGCTTGAGAAGCTTGAGTTAGGTAATTTTTTGACTTTATAGTAATTGTTACTTTGAATATATTTATCTGTGTTAGTTTGTGATTGTTGTTTTTGGTTTCCATTAGACTCTGTTGTTACCCAAGTGTCTAACACTGAGGGATGAAGTAGGTTGCAGCTGCTGGAAATCGGACTAATGAAACAAGCTTTTGAAATAAATTGTTGTGTTGCTGGAACAAGTTTTCTGTGACCCAACTTTCTGTTTTTTCCCCTTCCTGTTTCATTCAAATATGAACTGCTTTAACTTTGGTTTGTAATAACTAAAAACTTTAAATTCTGTTTGGTACTTTGAACTTGATGTTACTGCCTTTAAGTTCTTTAACTATGGTTTGTAATAACTTTAAATTTATGTTTGGTACTTTGAACTTGATGTTTGTGCTGCTGGTACTTTGATTTACTACTACTTGGAAGTTGAAACTTTGATTGACTGCTGCATGTTAGCTATTTGGTTTTGACTGTGTTGGAACTTTTATTTAGTTTTGGAAATTGCTTTTTGGTTTGAAATGTTGAACTGTTTGAGCAAATTGTTGATATTTGATAGTTGATATGCAGGTTTGACAGATTGTTAATGTTATTTGTCTAGTTGAGATGTTGATTTTATGAACAGGTTATTTGAAATGTTCATTACTTGATTTAGTGAATAGATTATGAGTTGTTTATTTTGTTGATATTTTGATAGTTGATTTTACTCATTTTAGGACAGCTAAATTTGTCGACTTTGGTCGAAAATATGTGAAAAAAAGAAAGCCGACCACAACCGACACCTATCCGCACCGCAAGACAGTGTAATCGAAGTAAGCGGTGTAGGTTTTTAAAATGCGGTTGAGGTTTTAAATATAGCACAACCGAGTGAAGTAGTTCGGTTGCGGTTTAGGCCAAACCGCATCTCTTTCCTTTGTATGATTTATGCAAAGGTTGAGATACAATGTAAAATATTACATCTTTAGATGGATCAAAACCTTCTTATGAATACCCATCTAGAATATCTATTTGATTGTATAATGAAGTTGAACAACATGACAATTCTACAATACAGGTGTAGAAATAAGAAGAAAGTGATCAGAATAAAGGAGAAGAAAAGAGACAAGATATAGGGTGTAGAAAAATGATAGTAAGGTATGATCATTTTATATAAGTTATAATTTTTCTTAATGACGATGCATCAATTAAGGGTGTTCCCATTTGTAATCGTATTTTATGAAATAAAATGTTTCTTTCATTCTCAAAAAAAAAAAATTAAGGGTTTTGTTTTGCTGATGACATATTATAATTGATATGGTTTTTATGAATACCAAATTGATTGAAGAACAACATTACTCTCAATTTATTGATGCATAAATTATTGATTGTTTTGAGTAATATTGTTATGGGCAAATTTGGTATGTGAAAAAGTAGAAGTTGACTCATCATACTAATATAGGAAAGTAAGTTGACGTGGATGCTTAGTCACTAGACCGCAATTAACAAAACTTTTCGTCCGGATTACAATCAAAACATGTCATGATTTTTGGACTTATAACTAATTAACTTTTTTTATTTATTTTAGATTTTTAGAAATGAATGCGAGACTTCACATCAGATATAAGTACGGGATTATTAACAAATGACAATCCAAAAACGCACTCACTACTAACTAGCTGCTGCATATAAATTTCACGAAAATACATATTTATAACTACAATTTGAAAGAAGTGGAAAAAAGTCTTTACTTCTTCTCAAGCCTAAACTAAGGTGATCTCATTAAAACCTTGTTCAGATAAAACCCAATGACAACAAACTCTAAACCGAGGAAAGAGCATCTCCCGCTAACTATAACAATAATCACAAGCCACAAACAACACGACCAAACCAAACCCTATAACAGCACTATGCATATTTTGTGCTTTATCAATACGTTGTGCTACATTATAATATCCGGAAGTGCATATGCTGCTAGCTTTGCACGAAACTTTTGAGATAGTATGTAATAGTAACAAAACTTTAATACATTCAATCAACCGTAACCTAATATTATTTTAATGATACCGATAAGAATATTATGTCTCATTAAAAGGAGAATGCAATTCATTCAATGCAAAATCGATTCCAGCCTGTAAAGCTAAGAACACAACAGCAAGAGCTCATTCATGGACTATAGAGTCTATAGTAATGAGCCCAAAAGCAAAATTGACCAGACCAAGAAGAACATATACTTATCTATGGACTATGGACTGTAGTCATCATCCCCTCAGTTTTTATGGTTCTTGATCGGTCAATGTTGGTGAACAAAATATTTTTACACGGTTATAACTACGATAAAAATTCAACTCTCAATTCTCCTCTCTATATAGTTAATTAGGTAATGTCATTTTCTCTCTTACGTCGATACTTAATAATAAGCAAAACGACTGCCAATAGTGAAAAAACATGTTTTGCTGCCTTTGCACATTGATGAAGATTTCAAATCAAACTCTTCAACATTATATAATATACCAACCAACTGGAAATATAAAAAAAAGGCCACAAATCAAACTCATATAAGTTGGCTTTTATACTTGTAATCAAAGACTTGTCCAAGATCTCTAATGCAACGTTCACGGTCCCAAATCTTTCATTGCGTAAACAGAAAATAATTGACCAAATTATCAGGATCATTTTTGAATAATAGTTTGGTACGCACCAAATATATTTAAATTTAGCGGTTGCACATGCCCACCCTTCCTAAATATCTAAGCTACTAAGGCAATTCCATCTGGACCCTTTTTAATTTTTCTGTATAATAGAATTATTGATTGTTTATTTACCTGTGTCTATTTATTTGATGTGTCGGCCAGATCCAATTGCAGTCGTTGCTTGAGGGAGAGAGATTTGCTGGTAGTTTAGAATCGCCCATTTGGGCATTGAAAGTGCACCACACGAGAGAATGAACTAACATTCTTTCTTCTTTCTCTCTCTCACTTCCTTTTTGGAGCATTTGATTGATGTTACATTACGTTTTGGTTATATTCGGCCTATAACATGCCTCTTTCTTACATATATACGTTTGAATATAATATGTTATCTTTTAAGAAATTGAATATATTAATTTCCTGTCTGATTAATTTTAAGTCATATACCATGAAAGTAATAGAGTTTTTACGTACATGCATCGGCCATCATATATGGTCCCAGCATCATCGGATTCTAAAATCTTTATCATTACGCTTTTAATTGTTTGGTGAATTTGAATGTTAATTTGATAACATGAGTCTTAACCTACGTTGCAAATATATAAAAGGGGTGTACTTCATTCTATTATAAACATAAATTTTTGAATAAGATAAGTGTTGATATGGACTTGATTGAATTCCCAACTAAAATTGTATTTAATTTAAGAATGTAGCAGTCCAATAGGTGCCAATTTTTATTTTTAGTGCTTTGCAGAGAATTGTTCATCTTTGTGCACTTTATTGACAAGTGCCTTGAGCACTTCTAGCCCATGATTTTTCTTTTCTCTTTGGACTTTGGACAAAGTTTGTAACTTTATTTTTCTTCTCAAAGAGCTTCTTAAGCAAAATTGCTTTTGACAATAATAACCAAAAAAGAATAACATGTGACCTCAATTCTCCAAGTAATTCAATGAGGATTCAAGGATTTAAATTGAATTTTTCTTAAAATTTTAATTTATATTTAATCGTTTGACCGTTAAATTATAACTATGTAAATGAGGATACGATCATAATATTTATTTAAATTACATAAAAGATTCTTATATGGTTGCTATATGAGGAATCTTGTCTTGTCGGTAAGGAAACTCGATCAAAGAAACTTCAAAATTGGTATGCATCTTTTAAAGCCAAAAGAAAAAAAATCAAAGTAAGAAATTCTGAAAAGGAAAACTGGCGTATGAATCCCGAAATATCGATTCTTGCAGATAAGGAAAAGTCGAATTGAAATTGTGCAAGTAAGATTCTTATGCCAAATTTTATAATGGCATAGGACGAATCGACGAAGATACCATATATATCCCTCTCTTTGGTCATTGGTGATTGCATCACTGTCCTAATAAGCAAAGTAGGAGACAGGACGTTTGAGGTCAAGCTGCTAAAGGCCTTAATAGGTTCGTACATTTTCTTCGGGTTTCGGATGCGAGGTGTTTGTCAAATTGTTCAAAGAAAAATAGTTGCGATGATAAAAGGCGATGTAAATACAACTAAATCAATGACTTAAGATGTTGTAAAAGCTTCCGTTTTTGTTTTATCATTTGACAAAAGTGCAAGTGAAGAATTTCATTGCCGTTAATTGGTTGCTTTGGCTCCTCTAAAGCAGACAATTGCGCAATGACCATT
This sequence comes from Rosa multiflora, assembly GCA_002564525.1. Lineage (NCBI taxonomy): Eukaryota > Viridiplantae > Streptophyta > Magnoliopsida > Rosales > Rosaceae > Rosa > Rosa multiflora. The sequence continues at coordinate 51,779 of BDJD01012298.1, read as the reverse complement.
AACACTTTAAACTATTTTCTATGAGTGGTGGAAGAGTAATGGTATGCCCAGTGAAAGGGTTCAGTTAGCTCAATTTATTTAAAAAAAAAAAAAAAAAAAACAACAACAATTTTTAAAATCTTCGTTCAATTTCATTTGCCCCGCTAAAGAAATGAAATTGAACGAAGATTAAAAAATGAGAATGGATTTCAGAGTGGATGCTAGAGATAAAAACAAAAATATTTGATTTAACCAAGATTAAAAAATGGGAATGGATTTCAAAATGGATGCTATAATCTCGAGTATCTTATATTAAGTAAAGGGAGTAATGCTAGCTACCTTCTCCTTCTACCTTTCCCTTTCAACCTTCCCCACTCAACAAATGACATGTGGATTCCACTACCACTTTAAACTCAATATTTATTACATTGAATAACTAATTCTATTTTTTCCATGTCTGTCATTCTAATAAATGTCTCACATTTTTTTCCTTCTATATTTTACTTTGACTTTGTAGGATATTTAAGTTATTTTGCATTTCTTTTTTCTTAATTAATTTTGCATATTTTAATTGTTATTTTGACAATCTGGGTTGTGGTTTTTTTCTTTCTGGATTCATCTAGGTCAAACTTCCTTCTTCCCTTTCTCTCAAATCTTTCTTTATCTCTTTCTATTTCTCTAGCATCCATTTTGAAATCCATTCCCATTTTTTAATCTTGGTTAAATCAAATATATATATACTTTTTTATCTCTAGCATCCACTCTGAAATCCATTCTCATTTTTTAATCTTCGTTCAATTTCATTTCTTTAGCGGGGCAAATGAAATTGAACGAAGATTTTAAAAATTGTTGTTGTTGTTTTTTTTTTTTTTTT
>BDJD01012298.1:13375-45755 GCA_002564525.1 Rosa multiflora | reverse complement strand
CTTTGTCAAATACCTGATAGCAGCTAATGTAGGTTGGCTTCTGATAACTTCATGTGTTCTATCTTGTAGTAATGGCTCCACCCATTGAGGCTACTCAAACAGTTACTGAGATTCCCCAAAAAGTTGCTGAAGTTCCTAAGAAAGTTACTGAGACTCCCCACAAGGGTAGCAACCATTATTCCTCACATCCTCCTCTTAATGAGAGGATACTTTCTTCCATGACCAGGAGGTCTATAGCTGCACACCCTTGGCATGATCTTGAAATAGGTAACCACTACCTTTATAGCTTTTGTTAACCGTTTTAGCCTGCTGTCTTTCTTTAAGTTATTAACCTGTGTGGACATATCTTTTGTCATTTAAATGCAGGACCTGATACTCCAAAGATCTTTAACTGTGTAAGTACTCTGAACATTAATAATCATTTGATCCCTTAAATTTTTTAGATTTTGTTATGATATATGTTCTGTCGTGCTTGCTCAAAATTTTCATTTCCCAGACCTAAGTTAAACTGGTGTTGATTAAATAATTCACTGATTGTCAGTACAGCTGAAATAAGTAACTTAGAAAGTCATTTAGTTTCAATTGACCATCCAGAATTTAGTGATATGCTTCATATTGTCCTCATATTTATGTAATCTGCTCCAGAAGATACACTACTATCGTTGTTAACAGTATTTTCTCTAAATACTCAGTTTTTCAGACTGCAACCTAACAGATTTGGCAGCTAGCAATTACTTGTTCAGAAAAATTGTCAAACTATGAATTGCAATATGTATCATGTTTGGAATCCTACTCACCATTGCGCTTCGGGAAACAAAATCCATGCAGGTTATAGAAATTGGAAAAGGAAGCAAGGTGAAATATGAACTTGACAAAAAAACTGGACTTATCAAGGTAAATATCTGTGCCACTTATCTTCTGGTACCTCTAGTGTAAGTAGAGTATGATTGCTAACTGGTGATTGTATACACAGGTTGACCGTATACTGTACTCATCTGTTGTCTACCCTCACAACTATGGCTTCATCCCCCGTACGCTTTGTGAGGACAATGACCCCTTGGATGTCTTGATTATTATGCAGGTAATTTAGGCTTTATTTCTGTTGCAAGTTATGTTTTTGGAATTTTTGTTTGTGAATCTCGCACAATGGGGAAATGGTCTTGTGCATTTTGAAATGACCTTCAACCAGTTCTTCGTTTACATACCATCCATGTCCGATGTGTTCCCTCCAATAAAATCATAAATTTGTCTCATCAATATACACATATCAAAAAGTTTGGCAGATACCTTTCATCCATGTGTAAGCCATGCTAGTGAAATCATGGGTAATCTATAATTAGACTTCCACATTTTCTGAATCCTTTGTGTTTATTTCAAAGCTGTTGCTTGTATCTGATCTATTGTGATTCTGCAAAAACTGACAGGAGCCAGTTCTTCCTGGATGCTTTCTTCGGGCTAAAGCTATTGGCCTGATGCCCATGATTGATCAGGTACATAGTCCGACCAAAATTATTGTTCTCTTATACTTTCCATGGGTTTCTAATTTCTTATGGAAACAGGGTGAGAAAGATGACAAGATCATTGCTGTTTGTGCTGATGATCCTGAATACCGTCATTACAATGACATCAAGGAGCTGCCACCACATCGTTTGGCTGAGATCCGTCGCTTCTTTGAGGACTGTATCCTTCTTAAAATTTACTTGTATAGAGAGTATATTTCTATGGTTTATTTTATGTTCTTTCTCCAGAGCTCTATGAATATAAAATGTTTCCTTAACAAAAACAAAAACAGACAAGAAAAATGAGAACAAGGAGGTTTTAGTTGATGACTTTCTCCCTGCATCTGCTGCCTTTGAAAGTATCCAGCAGTCCATGTAAGTGTTAATGATTTGATGCTCTCTGACCCTCACATGCACTCCTAGACTGTAGGATTGCTGCATAAAAGTATAGAATTATTGTTTCCATTACATCTGCATCATAAATAACTTTCTTTGTTTCAAGTATTTTCAGTTCTGGTTCTATAAGAAATTTGATTCAAAATTGCATGCTTTGGCCTAAATTTCATTTGAAATATCCGGAAGTTCAAGCATTTTGAATATTAGTTCATAAGTTAGACTCCATGTGTACATCACTCATCTTTGGAAAGACTCCATTCTAACATTCATATAGGATGGTCTTAATCTCTCAAAATCTTTGTTCTGATGTATAGGGATCTTTATGCGGACTACATTGTGGAGAGCCTCAGGCGGTAGTTGTTCGTGCGAGCAATGAATCTCGGTGGTATCCTATTATAGACAGATAATATATGTTCTTATCTTTGTAATGATGATGATGATGATGATGAAAATAACTCTACAAATTCGTCGTTTTGGCATACATACATTGTCTCGCAATGTACATGCTTATACGACTTCTAGATGGAAATTTTCTTATATGACAAGTATCAAGTCTTGTATACAGTGATGAATGTTGAAAAGCGTACATCGGTGTCCCCATTTTTTTTGTATTAGCCTATCATGGGTTTCAGACAATTATCTTTGATTTGTGTTATGGTTATCCCTTCATGGATGTATTCTTTATAAATGTATTCTTTTATATGTTCGATGTAATGAATCTATTCTTGTAAAATGCTCAAAGTTAAGTCTGTAAAAACGCTACAGAATTCAAGATTTGTCAGTATGTGAGCTCCGAATAAGCAAACGTTTTCATGACTCGAAGAAAGAGAGACGTGAGACGTTTCTTAGAAGCGTTTTTTGCACTGTCAAAAACAGTTTTGAACACTCCTTTTAGCTTCTTCCGTGCCCATTCGAAGTAATGAGTCCCAAATGAATTGGCCTCCTGTTTGGATCAATCGACGTCCTGCTCTGCTATAATCCCAAACTTTTCTGTTATTGCGATAATCCATACACTCGAAACTCAACAAAGCAACTTTTAGCGCAACAAATTACATGCAACAAGCTTAGTAAGCATAATAACATATGGGTATATATAAACCAACTTGTATCAAGTCTTTCAGAGCACTCTTGTTGAAAGTCGTTCAATCTCTTTCCGCATGAGTTTTACTTCAACGTTATAGCGCCTTAAAACCATAATGTGCTCGTCATGAAACCGCTTTTAGTACAAGCACTACGTAGCAAACGCACTCCTACAAAAACGAGCCTGTAGTGTCGAACACTTGCCTGGAGCCCCCACCCGTCATGAAACCGCCTTCAGTAGAAGCGATATGTACCAAAAGCACTTCTACAAAAACGAGCCTGAAATGTCAAACCCTTACTTCTGATAAAAGGTATGGGCCTCAACTTTATCAGAAGTAGCCCACAATCCAAGAAATGATAAACATCCACGTCACTACTTAATCATCAAAAACTCAGAATCAAAATATTCCAAAACCTAAAGCATAAAAATCCATAAACCCTCTCACCCACCAAGCTCCTCTCTCCTCTCAAAACCCCCCAAAACCCCAAAAACCCTTTTCACTTGTGGGCGATGTGCTAAAAAAGCCTAAAACCCTGATTGAAATTCCAAACCCCAAATTCCCGATCATGAGCTCCTTCAGCAGCACCACCAACTTCGACAATCTCATGCTCCAAACCCTCATGGGTCGCCTCCAAATCCGACCCCCAACCACCACCGCCAACAACAACTCCTTCCTCTCCCAAACCCTCGAAGACCTCCTCTTCGACGCCGCCAACCTCTCCGCCGACGACGACGACGACGAGAACAAGACCCAGCTCGCCAAGGAGGAGTCCAAGCTCGAGAGGGAGATCATCCGGGTCATCCTCACCGGCAACACCGATTCGCTCAAGCCCAATTCGGGTCAGGCCGTCACGATTGGGGAGCACCACATTTGCGTCGGGTTTCACGAGGAAACGGGTTCGGATTATCGGGTCTGGGAGTGGCACGGCCATATTATGCTGTTTGATGAAGAAAACGGGTACACGCCGGAGTATATATACGGGAATTACTTTGAGAGATTGATTGGGAAGGCGCGTGGTGGAAGTAGCGGCGGTGGTGGTCGTGGTGAAGAGGTGAAAGAGGAGGAGGAGGAGGAGGAGGAGAAAGAGAAGGTGGGGAATTTGGGGCTCAGGGAATTGATCGATGGTGTGGAGGATTCCGGTCTGGCTCGGATTGTTCATCGGAATATCAATGCCAATGCCGGTTCTACAACTACCGCAAGGTTTGTGTGATCACCGTTTTCCGTATATCCCATATCTATGTTCTTGTATTGCTTTCGAGTTTTGCATTTGTGAAGTCTTTTGGAGTTTCAACATTCTTGTTTTATTTAGAAATGCCTAAATGCAATTTGATGATGCTACTAGTGTGTTAGTGCCACTTCAATTACAATCTAGTGTTTATTGCCATTTTAGCTCATTTTTCATTGATGTTTCGAAAGTTTGGAGTAGAGGTTCCATTCAAGTATTAGCCGAAAGATCATAGGGAAGGAAGCATCTAGTTTGTAATTAGAATTAGTAATCGGTAGGTTTTCTATTTGATTAAAGGTTTATTGGAATTGACTGGCCCTCCTTTGCCTTGTGGTTAGTGACTTGTTATACCGTCAAAGTCAGAGGTTCAAGCTTGATGTAACTGATCTAGATCAGGTTGACACCTCCAAAATAGGTCATGATTGGACCAACAGTTTAATGAAAAGATATGCAAGTGGGATTAGAATGTAACCATCCTTGACTTTGCATGCTCATGGAGATTCTAGTTTTAATGACAAAAGCTTAAAAGATGCCAAAAATCAGTGTTTTAGTTTATGAGATAGAAGCAAAAGAAGGTTGACCAAGGACTGTTTTAGCTTTTTAGACCTGTATGGGTTGACAATATATTGTAAGCACAGAAGTATCACGAAGTTCTGTCAATAGGCTGAGCGAAAGAAGTATGACCAAGTACTGTCTTTAGACCTGTTATCACGAATTGACAATATACATGGCCGTGATGATCCTGCTGCTACTTACTTGTACGTTGAATTGTTCACATTTGTTTGCAGTCTTACCATCATTTTGTTCGCACGTTTTGTGTCTTAAACCATTCTGGCATCAGTTTTCCCCATCTTAAACATGGATTATTGCTACAGTGTGGTCATATTCATATCCCTTAGTGGATTTTATAAAGTGTATAAGGTCATCAAACGTAAAATTACAGAATGCTGTAGTTGTGAGTCTTTTCATCTTCAAGTAATTATTACGTGATCCTTCCAAAGTCCTGGTGCCCTCACCAAGTTTTTAGACCTGTCATGTACTTTTTTCCTCACAAAGTTGTACTTACCTGCATGTTCCCCTCATGATCATTGGGTTTTTGATTCAAATTCTGAAAAGTGGGGATGCAGTCCCCAGAGGAATTGCTTAGGATTCTTTAGTTACGTCTTTAACTTTGCATGATATCTTGCTCTATTCAATCTTTAAGTGTCCATATTGTAAACTTAATTGAAGCAATGGTATCTGGTGTGCTTATGCTATACATGCAGATCATGCCATTTGCACTAAGCTAATATTATTTGCATGTTTTCTGCTGTTTTTCCTCATGCAGGACTTAGTTGAGACAAAAAGCTTTGATTTGCATAAGCAGTTTGGGGTGTAAAGAGCAAGTTGCATTGAGCTTCTTGTTGCTTTTGTTACTCGGAGTTTGGGATCAAGATTGTTTATCATTTTACATGGTGCTTGTATGTTGCCTTCTCTAGTTTTTCTTGGGATTTCCAATACTTTTGGACAGTACAGAAGAAGGAAAAGGAATGTATTGTGGAACATTTATCTCTTTTAATGTAGTTTCTTAGCAGTTTTGACCAAGGAGTGCATCAATCTCTTATATCTTTTATGCTACCTACCTGTATGTCTTAGTTATACCTGCCATGATGCCAATGCAATAGTGGGTTTTTTAGAAGTGGTTACAGTTGCTAAGCCTGCTCTATTTTCCCTTCACATTGGCTTCCAAAATGCTAGAAATGGTACATTATTTTGATACTAATTTGCCTAAACCCATAAATCCGACACTTGCGCTTCTATGTGTATTATTGGTACAACAACAAATGGAAAATTTGCTGCAAGAATGGAAGCTGCACATGACTACAGAATGAGCAGCAATGAACTCGAGCCTTTTGTATACCTTCTGAGTCCTGAAGCCTCTGTCCAATGACAGCTTCGTTAAATTATTACTCCATTGCTCTTTTCCGATGCGTCCTCAAACCCCAGTTTTCTCTCTTCAGATAAGAATTCATTAAGAGCATAAGCCACATCCATCAAGAATTTGAACAGCAAAAAGTAGTAAACTTGAGAGCTGAATATGCCACATTCAACAGTTTGGAGGCAGACTGAGAGCTTCTTTTGGTGAAAGGGAACTTGATGTTCAGCTTGGCTGGGCAGTAAGGATGAATCAGACCCAAAGTGCAGATAATATATTTAGCAAATTGGAGTGTGTCTGCATTTGTGATCACCGCCTGCTCTATTCAATCTTTAAGCATTGATATTGTAAACTTAATTGAAGCAATGGTATCTGGTGTGCTTATGCTATACCGTCATGCAGATCATGCCAGTTCCACTAAGCTAATATTCTTTGCATGTTTTCTGCTGTCTTCTCTTACAGGACTTAGTTGAGACAAAAAGCTTTGGTTTGCATAAGCAGTTTGGGGTGTAAAGAGCGAGCTGCATTGAGCTTCTTGTTGCTTTTGTTACTTGGAGTTTGAGATCAAGATTGATTGTCATTTTACATGGTGCCTGTTGCTGCTTTCTCTAGTTTTTCTTGGGATTTCCAGTACTTTTGGACGGTACAGAAGAAGGAAAAGGAATGTATTGTGAAACATATATCTCTTTTAATGTAGTTTCTTAGCAGTTTTGACTAATAAGTGCATCAATCTCTTATATGTTTTATGCTACCTAGCTGTATATTTTAGTTACCTGCCATGATGCCAGTGGAACAGTAGGTTTCCTAGAAGTGGATACAGTTGCTAAGCCTGCTCTGCTTTCCCTTCACATTGGCTTCCAGAATGATGGAAATGGTACATTATATTGTTACTAATTTGCCTAAACCCCTAAATCCCTAATTAGAAGCGACACAAGGGCCAACTGGTATTAAGTGAGTTTTAAAATCGCTTCAAGTTTGGTTTTTTATTTATTATTTATTATTATTATTATTTTTAAAAAAATTAAACTGTTTGCATACACTCCCTAACTCTCAAATTATTCTTGAAACAGTAAAAATTGTTTTACTGTCATTCATGGCAGAGCGGTAGTGGGTTATCTTTCTGTTGTGTCATCTGTATTGTAAAGCGAGACATTCTTTGTTAATTGATGCATTGTTCAATACATAGGTAATTATTCAGGACATCCTCTGAATTCTAATTGTAACTTTGGGGTTTAGGTTACATGTCCTCTCCCATTGTGTTTGACAGTTTCACTATTAATCAAGGCTCAAGGGCAGCCCAAATAATAAAATAAAGACCAAGAGAATGAGAATAACCTTATTTATCTATCGAAGGTAGACAGAAATTGGTTGAATTTCCATCTAATTTGCTATATTTTGAAATATTTGTATGATGAGAATTTTTTAGGTGTTAACTTATGGGTGACATTTTTATGTTGAAACACCAGCCATTGCACCGTTTCTAGTTTCGAATAGGTGATCGGTCTGGCCTTTAGTCACTGTCTGTGATGACCGAAACCACCTAGCCCCTTGTTATTCACTTCTCATGCCATTAGGCCGATAAATATAGGCCAGGCAGGCCGTCCCCTAAGGCCCCGATCCCATGGGTGTTAAATTTGTAGGGGATTGTATACAAAAATAAAAAGATAAAAACGATGAGTCTTCAGCCAGGAGGACAGCATGAAGAATTGAAGATTAAGATCATATAGATAAGGGGAGAAATTAAAAGGAGACTTCTTTTTTCATGTTTGATACCAAGCTCAAGTCAAGAAGACGCTTCTATGTTTATTATTGGTACAACAACAAATGGAAAATTTGCTGCAATAATGGAAGCTGCACATGACTACAGAATCCGCAGCAATGAACTAGAGCCTTTTGTATACCTTCCAAGTCCTGAAGCCTCTGTCTAATGACAGCTTTGTTAAATTATTACTCCACTGCTCTCTTCCGATGCGTCCTCGAGCCCCAGTTTTCTCTCTTCAGATAAGAATTCATTAAGAGCATAAGCCACATCCATCAAGAATTTGAACAGCAAAAAGTAGTAAACTTGGGAGCTGAATATGCCACATTCAACAGTTTGGAGGCAGACTGAGAGCTTCTTTTGCTGAAAGGGAACTTGATGTTCAGCTTGGCTGGGCAGTAAGGATGAATCAGACCCAATTGCAGACAATATATTTAGGAAATTTTTGAGTGTGCCTGCCATAAACGAAAGCATCTCTTTTCAGCACGATTGCTTAACGTGAATCTCATAGTATGATAGTTAAATGTACATAGTTTTATGTACCTTCAGAAATTAGGATATCCAAAGAAATCGTGCCCATCAACACACTGAAACCACCATAATGTACTGAATATCTCATGACCGATATCCACTTCCTGTACAGAGATAAGACCTTGCAATTAGTTAAATGACCTGCTTCGCTTACTTCTCATCTATAGTAATATGCAACACATTTCCAATACATACTCTACAGTGGTTTCAATAATTCAGCTAATCTAATAACATAAACTCTACCAATACATATGAATTCCACTGTTCTCAACAAAATTCGCAGCACAGAACCACTTAAATATAGCATATCGGTTGGTTCAATCTTCAGATGAAAAAGTTTTCAGAGACCTCCAATTCAAGGTCAAAGGTCTCGAGAACATACTGGTAAACCGAGACACATTCCTTGATTCATAGGAGGAAAACCATAAATTTATAAAATCCAATTATTAATAAGAATAGGGTGATGATTTTGGCACACTCCACTTTGCCCTATATTTTAGTATTTTACCACATGCACTTCATTTTTATCTATATACATGCGTGTATACCTGCAACTCTGTAAGTACTAGAGCATCTAACCCAAAACCAATTGACAATGGGTGGAGAAGCCAAGTACCTTAACAGCTCTTACCCTACATTTCCAATTTGATATATTGAAGTGTTTGATAACATGCCTATAGAGGTAAAAACATGGTGTCAAATTTATTTTATAGATTTATTCAAGTATAAACTGAGAGAAATCTTTAATTACCTGTATCAACTGGAGTGCCTTTTATTACTTTCATGGCAACACAAGAGCAACCACCTTCTGCATGTTCAAGTAGATCAGATGCGTCTTTGATATATTCCCAAAAGCTTGAAATTCCCCTTTACTCAAAACACTCTAAGGAAGTCCTGGTGCCTTGGTCTAGGGTTTTCCAGATTTCTGTAGTGCCGCCGGGCGGCTTCAGCGGGTGCTCCGTTTACCTTGTTTCGATCCCTCAATGAATATTCTGTTCTGGAACTGTCAAGGTATTGTGAATAGACGAACTAGACATGCTTTGAAGATGTTAATTCAAAAGCATCGCATCAATCTGGTTTTCCTCAGCGAAACTGATTGCACTAAGGAGCAACATCAATCTCTTAGGCGCTCTATTGGGTTTCCTCATATTGCCCACTTCGACCGCGTGGAGAGAGCAGGGGGTCTCGCTTTACTTTGGGATGACTCCATCTCGGTTAGGGTTCAAGACGTGAGGCGGTATTATATTGATGCCTATATACAAGCCCCTAACGAGGTGGAGTGGCGTTTCACGGGGTTTTATGGTCATCCAGAGACTGGACAACGCCACTTATCGTGGAATATGTTACGATCTCTAGCCCGGAATCCAGGGGATCTTTGGGTAGTTGCTGGTGATTTCAATGAAATATTGGAGTTGGGAGAGAAGTCAGGAGGCAGGGTGCGCAGTCAAGGACAGATGCAGGTGTTTCGGGATGCCCTCTCGGATTGTAACCTGAAGGATATGGGTTCTGCTGGAGGATTGTATACGTGGTCTGATTCGCACACGAAGGAGAGGTTGGACAGGGGCACCTGTACCCCAACCTGGATATCGGAATTCGGTTTTTCACGTGTGGTTAATCTCCACCCCAGTAGGTCGGACCACGTACCCCTGCTTTTGGAGGTTCGTAAGGAACAAATGCACCATGATAAAGTTCGACGTCGCTTCCGGTTTGAAGAGATGTGGTGTGCTCATGAGGGCTTCTCGTCTAAGGTGGAGGAGGCATGGCGTACTCCTTATGGTGGGGAACCTATGCTCCAACTGTGCCGCAAAGTTCGGGGATTGGGGACTCAACTCCTAGATTGGGACAGAACTGTTTTTCGTAGTAGAAGAGAGGAGGTGGAAGGGGTGAGAGCTCAGCTGGCTGCTCTCTTGCAGAAACCTTTTGACCAAAATGATAATGTTCTCAAACTACAGTGTTCGCAACGTTTGAATGAACTAATGTCCATCGACGAGACTTTTTGGAGGCAACGTTCTAGAGCAATTTGGCTTAAGGACGGTGATCGGAACTCCAGATTTTTTCACACAAAAGCTTCGAATAGGCGTCAAAAAAATAAGATCAAGGGTCTTTTTGATGAGAATGGGTTATGGCAAGAGTCTAAAGCCGGTATAGATGGGGTTGTGGTGGATTATTTTCAGAATATGTTCAGTTCCCAACCTTCTGATTTGAAGGCTCAAGACTTAGTTCTTCAGACTATTGACCTAGAAACTTATATATTGATCTTTACCAATATAGAAACATCAATTATGTTTCTCCTTATTTTCTTCTCTTGTGCTCTATACTAACACTTGTCACAATATGCTGACCTTTCAGTGTACAAGAAACACTACCCTCCATCCCTGAATGATGAGATATGGCGCCTGGAGAAGATAGCAAAGGACGGCGCCTTCCATAACAGATTGTCCAATTGTGGAATTACTTGTGTGAAGGACTTGCTGCGGACTTATGTGAAAGATGAATCCTACCTACGGAATGTAAGAGTCTCATTTGTTTCTGTTAGAATATGAGCCTATAGTAGCTTGATGAATTTTGTAGTTCGATACTTACTTCGATTATTCATCCACTTTTCATAAAATGCAGTGTTTTGCTCCGATCTCAAACAAGACATGGCATGTAATCATAGAGCATGCATTGACTTGTGAGATAGATGAACATAAGCTCTATGCTTACCATAGAGATGATGTGACCCTCCTGTTCAACGAAATCTACATGTTCAAGGGAGCAGTAATTGAGGACCAATTCTGTACTCCGGATCAACTCACCCCACCTCAAAAGGTATGTTTACACTTACAAAAAATTGGTTCGGGGTTGCATAATTGCTCGTATTATGTTGAGAAACTGATTAACTGAGTTCCATTTTCAGGTTATGGTGAAAAGTTTGAAGCAGCAGGCGTATAGAAATGAAGTTAATATGGTCCTCATAGATGCTTCGACTGTGTTTGGCATTTCAAGGCCTTTGCCGAGTCTACCAGCAGAGCCATTCAATAATCCAAACTCAGATCCGCAACAATATAGTTTCCAATTCCCACAGCAAGGTAAAAACTAGGCCAATATGGGTTATCTAAGCTAGTACTTCATATGTCAAATTGCATGCTATGAACTTGCCTCATAATGTAGTTGCACCTTATATGTTGTTGGTTTTCTGGTTTCGCCTTTCTATTTCGACAGTTGTCACTTGTGGTTTTCGAACTAAGTGAGATCAAATACTTTGCGCAGATGTACCGCCAATGCAATTGGGTTTCCCCCACGCATCACCTTCAACTTCATATCCTTATCAAGCAGAAGGAAGCAATCAGTTCATGGTTTCTGTAGCACAAACTAGTCATCCAATGCAAGTGTTCGCTACAGGGCTACGCAACAGTTTCTCAATGGAGGAGTTCAGCACCTTAAACTTCAATGCAGAAAACAGTTGGCCCCCAACTGTGTCAACTAGTCATTTAGGCACTACTGAAAATTTTTTACAAACATCAACTTGGTCTCCAATGAACCCAAACTGGGGGGGACAAGGGAACGGATTTTGCGATACTAGCATTTCGGGTTTTTTACATAACGCAGGGACTATAAAGAAACCCAAGGCATGCTGGTGCAAGCTTCGTGCCGCCATTAAATGGTGGGTTTCGGTTAGGGCTAGAAGAATGGCAAGGCCTCTGTATTTGGCCAGCTAGATCAGTGTTAGTGTTACTACCCAGCCTTCCTTTTTAGTTGCTATGAACCACTAGTTGTAAAGCAGTTACCTAAAGTAAACGGGTAGGCTTTCCCTAGATGTGTTAAGACTTAGTTCCTCACTAGTCTATTTTCCTTCAGTCTTCTTCTTCTCCTTTAATGTATAAAATGTGCAAAAAGGGGTTCCTTTCTTGTTATACAAAGCTGGCCATGATGTTCATAGTGTTGAATTGATCTATGTAAAAGTGGTTTCTGGAAAAGATCTAATAATATTCAGTTTATTTGTTTCACTAGTAGTCTCTGTAGAATGAGTACATTTTCTGTGAATTGCACTGTAAGTTACTTGCTGCTCTTGATGTCTATGATATGATTGCACAATTTCTTATAATTGGAAAGTTAACTTCAAATTGTTATTGAAATCAAAACCCTCACGATCAAGTTAGAGTAGCGTTTGAATCAACTTTGTAGAACTATTTGTAGTCGAAGACAAACTGATTGGTCCACGAGGCATTGTTATATTGCTAATTCATCCAATTTTTCTTGTTGTTTTTGCACAGTATTGAGTATCCTACCCGCTATTCTAATGATTATGACTAGAAATATGTAACTTTTTTTTTATATTTGTTATCTTGTCTTTTTACACGGTGTTGAACATCCTATCTGCTATTTTAGTCATTAGACTACGACTACACACGTAATATTTAATTTATTTTGTTTCACTAGTAGTCTCTATAGAATGAGCGCATATTTTGTTAAGTGCACTGTAAATTACTTGCTGCTCTTGATGTCTACGATATATAATTGAACCAATTTGTTATAATTAGAGAACTTGTTGTGGAAAGCGCCAGTCCCAGGTAGTGTCAAGATCTGTGCATGGAAAGCAGCCTCCAATGTTCTTCCTACTCGGAGTAGGCTTCGTGCTCGTGGTATTGATTTAGATACCCAATGCCCTCTCTGTGATGAAGAAATAGAGACTCCTTTGCATGCGGTTCGAGATTGTCCCCATGCTACTAGTTTGTTTCATGGGGCCAACCTCCCATTATACACGACCCCTACAAGTGTTGCAAACTGGCTATTGTTAGTTTCTTCGTCGAGTCCTCGGTCTTTTGACTATTATTTGATGATTTTGTGGGCTATTTGGAGAAATAGAAACGCTAAAGTTTGGGAGGGTGATTTTAAACAAGCGTCTCAGATTGTTCCAGTGACTCTGGGTTGGTTGGAAGAATTTAAAGCTGCTCGTTCTTCTAACCAGTCGGGTTTGGCTGCTAGGCCGGTTAAGAGGTGGACGAAACCTCCTTTGGGCTTCGTTAAACTGAATGTTGATGCTGCCTTTGATCAAGGCTCAGGTCGTTCGGGATTAGGTGGGGTGTTTAGGGACCATGAGGGAGCTTTTCTTCATGGTTTTAGGCACTCTATCACGTTGGCTCACTCAGCTCGACATGCGGAGCTGCTCGCTCTAGTTCTAGGAGTGCAGTTGGCTATTGAGAATAATCTTACCCCCTTGATTGTGGAAACAGATTGTTTGGATTTGGTGTCCGGAATAGCGTCTGCTGCACTAGATGGGTCGGAACTCGGTTTTTTGTTGGAAGATTTGCGGGTTTTGTTGCTTGAGGCGTTGGGAGCTCGTGTCCTCAAGGTTGGAAGACAGGCCAATGGTGTGGCTCACGTCTTGGCTCAGGAGGCTAAGAATGTTGATTTTCAAATAGATTTCTTCTCATATCTTCCTCCGTCTGTGGAGGCTATATTAATCTCTGATTGTAATGATTCTCAATCAATGAATTAGTCTTTCATTCCCCTAAAAAAAAGAGCAACCACCTTCTTCACCTTCAGTCCAAAAATTTGAGAAAGAACATGAACTCAAAATTTACTGTCAACTAATTCTCTGCATTATCTTCAAACAACTAAGTAAAATAACGTACAGGGTAAAGGGAAATAAAGTACCTGGACTCTCTTTGCGCCTATTGCACAACTGTTGTTTCTCCTATTGAATAAAACTCCTAAACACCGACCTACAGAATACGCCCCTCCCAAATCAAAATAGTGAATGAATTGATTGTCTTCCTGCAAAAGAATAAGGACCAGTTGGTGTACGTATGTTAAAGAATAAGGACTGTTACAATTTTGCTCTTTTCTTATGAGAGGTTAAAGCTTTAGTGGTGTTCTAATTGCATGACTTTGAAAACTTCTATTTGCTCACAGAAAGCTTTTGCCTACATTAAATTTTGGTTACAGCAAAGTTTATTGCACTCCACAGCAAATTAACAGTAAATCACAAAAAGAACACATTCTTCTCTCTGGGTTAAGATGTAAACTGTAGAACACAAAATGCAAAAAAGGGACAATAAACAGGAAAAGAAAAGTTCCAAAAAGTGCATAGCTTTTGATTTAGACAAACCTACCAATCTGCAAAAGCATCTGCAACTTGGTTGTTTTCTTTGGAGAATGATTGACAAACAATTCTTCCATTAAATCTAAACTGTCAAGCCACCTGGAGATAAGGATTGGAAAGATATTATGAACCGGCATCCCAGTATGTTCTCAACCAGCTTTCAATATCTCTCCAAAAGCCAACTCCAGTGACTCTTTGGAACCATGATGTCATCTTCCTTCAAAGTTCAAACTAAGAAAATCCAAAGAGTTAGAGAAATCTCCAAGAAAAGACACAAAGTAGAATGATAAAAGTTGCTCTATGGTACAACAGAACTGGTCAACTGCTCGACATTGTAAGTCCCCAGTACCAAAATGGTGAAAATATAGTCCCATAGTCTTGCTGAAAAATTACAAGGACCAGTTTTGCGCATATATTTGATGCTGTCTTGAGTCTTGACGAAGACAGGAACAAAAAATTTGGGCAGACCTTCAAGCTACAAGCCATTAAAAGTTCTCCATTAAACAGTTTGAAGACACAAACCAAAAGGTTTCGCTGCTTGGCTCGACACTAAGGAAGAGTCATCAGGTCCTGGATTTACCCACAAACTGCATTTATTTTATATAAACATTAAAAAGCTGCAGTGCGGAATGTCATATAATACTAGTATCCCTTTTATGCATGTTATCTCAACCTGAATTCTATCTGCACTAAAATAGATGTAAGAAGACCATTTTACCTTTGAAAATCAGGATATCCAAATAAATTGTGCTCATGAAAATCCCCAAACTGCCATTAAGGCCATAACTGAATCTATCATGGCCAATATATGCTATGCTTTAACCACTTCCTGCACAGAAATAAGAGCAAGCTCTTCAATTAAATGACCTGCCTCACTTCTCATAATCTCAGGTGTAGTGACACGCAAGACAAACTCAAAACATATTCTATTATGGTTTCAATAAATTTAGCTAGTACTGTTTGACAACATACACTTCACCAATTTATATGTATGCTGCTGTTCTATCACTCATTGATTAAAAATGCAGCAGAGAACCACTTAAAAAGAGTACTGGGAATGTTAAGAAGGTCAACCTTAACCTACATTTTTTATGCATACATAATTTTTTTTTAATTACATTCACAGTAAATTCTACTAGTGAGTCGTGAGTTATGACCAGAATCAAACCTCGTTAACATCTATCTCAAGAAACAAATTAAAATAACTTTGGTAATTATAATTATAAAAAAAAAAAAAAAACCAAAAGGATCTATGGACAAGGCTGCAGATAAAAGAAAAAGCGCATAAACATGGTTTATTCTGTTTTCGAGATTCATTAGAACAAAAAAAATATAGCTTTAAAAGAGTGACTTGGGTTAAATGAATTTCTCAACAAGAAATTGCACAGTATTTTGAACAATTTTGCACTTGTAGGATTACTGATAGGGTTCCAATCCAGGTTGAGAAATATCGTCTCTGTTAATCCAAACAGATTTGCCCTTGAGATATGGATTTTAAATCCAAGTATTCAAAACTAACATATCGTCTCTGTTACCCTCCAATTAAAAAATAATGATCCATAAAACAATGTCTATGAATGTAATTAAAAAAAATTTATGTATGTATAAAAAATGTTATTGCAGGAGTATAATGCTAAATCAAAATGTCTGCAACCCAACATACAGGTCAAGAAAGGTAACGAATGGAGTGAATTTTTCTTCTGAATTTAACAGGGGAATCTATACCTGTAGCAATTGGAGTGGCTCTTAATATTTTTAACAACAAGACGAGCATCAAACCACCTTTTTCCAGTTAAAGGTGATATCCTGCCATGCTGGAGAGAGATGATATTGAATTGTAGATGCTCCTGCAGATACAATGTAGTTGTAAGCTGATATAAATCGGACAGAGCAGTGAGAGACTAGAGGAAAACATTAGAGAAGACTAGAAGGTGTTACATGACTTACACATATTACTGCAAAATTTCGAGCAATTCCAAATTGACTTATACCAGCAGCAGGCAGCTCTTATTCTTGATGCGTCACAACCATCCACGCTCATACTAATAAAAAAGAAGTTATGGACACAACAAAAAGGGGTAAGGGTATACATACAAGTTTGAATTTCTTTGGGGATGCTTCAGAAACAGAAAATTGTGGCTTTAGAAGTGACCCACTAGAGTTGATAGTATTTTCACAACAACAATTACTGTAAATGACTAGACTAGAGAAACTCGGAGTTATTTTTCTCTCACAAATTTGTATTTCTAAATCAACTAAATTGACTGATTATTCAACTAGCAGAGATGAGAACAAGAAGACGAGAGTGACAAGAAAGAGCCAAAGCATTCTTAGCACTGATTCTTTTTATGATATAAACATAAAAAGAAAAACAAGAGGCATACAAGTTCTTCACAATACCTGATGGAGAGAAGAAAAAGAAGAGAAAAGGAGTTACCTAGTAGATAGCGAGTAACGCTTGGAATATGAGAAATCTTGGGCCATTCTGGGCCGCTGCATCTTTCTCTCAAAAGGGGACTTTCGATGATGGATAGCCAATCTAATTTGGTGAGGCGGTGCATAGCTTGGACGGAAGGTAGATACATCAGATTCTCGCATCTCGAAATATATAACGAGTGAAGAGATGCAAGGTTGCCCAACCAATCTGGAATAGCCTCCACTCCCTCAAAGTCATTTATGAACAACTCGGTCAAAGACGTCAAGTGTTGAATTTGTTCAGGCAGAGACTTGACCTTGGGCCACCCGTACAGAACTAATCCCTCAAGTTGTGGTAGAACCTGAAAAGCAGGGAATGAATCCAGCTCATTCCAAAACGGACCAAGTGTCAAGTACTTGAGACGGGTGAATACGTGTGGGGATGCCATTGCTAACCCACCGGGTAGACATGTTAATCTGGAACAATGAATTATTCCCAACTGACGGAGGGATGTGAGCTTGTCTAAACTTGAAACAGTCTCTAGATTAGGGTAATTTCTTATTGTCAACTTCTCAAGAGGGGCACACAATTGCAGATCAATTTGTGTACTTGGACATCCCTCGATTTCCAATTGACGGAGGGTTGTACTGAGAGTGTCAATTGGAATGGACGTTAGCTTAGGGCACTCTGTTATTAACAAATCAACAAGAGAGGCGCAACAGCCTAGTCCACTAGGTAGGCTTGATAACTCAGGACACTGCCGAAGACACAGTCGAGCAAGGGATAGGAGGCCCTCAGATGGAATTGGAATGGACGTTAGCTTAGGGCACTTTGTTATTGACAAATCAACAAGAGAGGCGCAACAGCCTAGTCCACTAGGTAGGCTTGATAACTCAGGACACTGCCAAAGCCTCAGTTCAGCAAGGGATGGGAGGCCCTCAGATGGAATTGGAATGGACGTTATCTTTGGGCAGCTCCGTATTCCCAACAGTTGAAGAGATGTGCAGTATTGTAGCCCATCAGGTAGACTGGATAACTCAGGACATTCTTCGATCTGCAATTCGCGTAGAGATGGGAGACCACCGTGCTCAGGGATGATTGGGATGGACTCTAGACTGGAGCAATTTCCTATCACCAACTTCTCAAGAGATGATAGCCCATAATCACGCAAACACCGCAGCTTAGGACACCCACTAATTCTCAGTACCCGAAGAGATGCGCGGCGGCAGTGCTCATACCCTTGTGAATGGGGCGGAGCAATACAAGTTAACTCCTCACAATTGGATATAGTCAACCATGAAAGATTCTGGTTGTTTTCTAACAACCTTTCCGGCAGACAAGCAAGTCCCCTTACACAGCTTATGTGTAGATAACTGAGAGTGGTCAGACTATTGCTTAGAATACTTGCTATTGGAATGCCTCCGCTATCCATGTTTTCAATCACCAACATATTCAGAGATGGAAAATGACTGGGAGCACTTCTCAATTGACTGCAATACTCCAGGGTCAACTCCTCAAGGAGAGGAAACACACTCACTCTTTCTGTTGCCACTTCCATCCATTCAATTAGGCTACTCGCCCTCCCAATACGTAATGTTTTCAATGCAGGAAAAAATACCTTTGTGTCATCAGAAACGTGATCATAACCATAAAACTCATATCCCAAACAACTGAGGTTCTCCATCCACTCCATCTTCACATGTACAAGATTGGGCAGCTGGCCAAGTGCTGGGACTCCTTCGCAGTTGTAGCAACATTGTAATTCAATCTCTTTCAAGTTGTTGGATAGCGATAACCATGATGGAAATTTAACACCCCTGAAGCAATGAATCCTCAAAAATTCCAGATTAGAATGCGGTCGCAGGACTTCAAGTACAACTTCGTCAGTACTGATGCTTGGCCCATAATACTCCCATGAAAGGAATAACTCGCGTAGATGTTTCTTCTCCACTAAATTTGCTTTCTCTGCTTCAACTTTATCTCTTACATGTTCCAGATTATAAATAGATAAGGTGCCTTTCAGATGGTTTAAGCCACCTAATTCCCCAATTCCAATTCCTGTCTCCTTACCTATCTTTACAGAAGGTAATGATCGGAGATTAGTCAATCTTCCCAATACCCCAGCTGGAACTTCCACAGTTTCACCAAAAAAATAAATATGCCGTAGGTTGATCAAATTTGCAATTTGCTTCGGGAACTCTTGAAGGGAAGAAGGCATTTTAAATGTCTGAAGGTTATAAAGCTTACCCAAAGATTTGGGAAATGCTTTGATCTCTGTATACATGACATCTAGATACCTCAAGTGTCTCAATTTTCCAATTGAATCTGGCAACTCCTGAATGTCTGCATTGTATAACTTCAAAACACGTAGAGCTTTAAATCCAGGTGAGTTGTTGTCTAAGACTGCTTCATTTGAAAATAGGGAGTGCAAGTACTTCGACTTTGAAACATGTTGAGCAAGATCATGAACAAGATCGTGCATCTTGCATGTGATTATATCACCACGCCGTTTCACATCTTGAAACAATGAGTTTTGTAATAGAATATTAAAGTATTCGTTACCCCTGTCCTCCATCTCTAGATTATTTTGGTCGGAAGAAGGGTGTAGCCATCCTTGGGCCATCCAAAGTTGGATCAAGTCATCCTTTTTAAATTCGAAATCTTTGATGAACATTGAGCAGTATGCAAAACATTGCTTCAATGATGGAGATTTCAGTTCATCAAAACTCAATTTCAAAATAGCCCTTATTCTATTTTCTTCCTCCGGTAAATCCCATATACCATTGTCCAAAATTGATTGCCATTCATCACACTTTTTAGAACGCATCACATTTCCCAACACCTATAGTAAAATTGGTGAGCAAATGAGTTAGGTTTCTACAAAACAATAGTGTAGCAAAATATAACAATAACAAAAAATATTAGTTACTGGTTAGCGTTCAAATGAAAGATGATCTTACTTTCACAAATATCGAATATCTATACTGCAATCTAAATGTGAGATATATTCCCCCCATGGTTAGGGTTTTAGGTTTAGGTAGGGTATGGGAGGGTGAATCCTTATAAGATGCTTCAACTATTATCATGTGCGAACTGAAGGGAAAGAGTGGCAAATGATGTTTTTGTGAAAACCATATTGTTGATCGAGTCCATGGTCCTTACGATGAAGTCAACTATTATAAGTTTTGTTAGGAAATGGACGTGGCATCGTCCTGATATCATCCTGATGGTTCAGTTAAGAATAAGTAGGTTAGGTTGTTAAAAGGTTACTGCATCATTACAGGTCCTCATTTGTATATATACTCGATCAAGCCAGTTAGGCAATCAAATAATTGGCCATTTTTCGGTGCAACTTTTCTCTAAATTTCTTTGTTTCCATGAGTTAGGAAGTTGATCGTTAAGTAGAAGTTGATCGTAAGTTTGTAACTTCCTAAACTAAAAGGCTTCCGCAATATATTTTCCTTTTGAATAGATTCTTCCTGTGGCTCTTTTATTTTTAGAAATTTTCTTATCAATTAATAAGAATAAATAGAAGGCATGAAAACAAAAGCTTTGAATTGTTCAATGATATAATTTAGGGTCTATGACCACTAGCACCAAAATGGGTTAATTTTAGCCCATTTACACCACCAACAGAATTCTATTCCCACTAACCCAACTACAGATTCAAAAGACGATTCTACCCTAAAAAAATTTAAAAACTACAAATGGCACACCAACTCTATCTCGCTCTCTCTCTCTCTGCACATCAAAAACGTGAACCTAAACCCGCCTGACTGCCGGTGCCTTCTTCTGCAGGCGGACGACAGGGAGCAACGGAGGACTGCCGGAGAAGACCAAAGATAGGCACGCGACGGTAGAGATCAAGACGTCGTCACCTGGATCTAAAGCCATCGTCGCGTATCACGGTCAAATCTTTTGCGCCGGTTTGAATTGGTACCAGTCACCGGAGGCGCCATTGCTATCGAGGATGCGGAGCTTGCCGGCGAGTTTGGGGAAGGGGTTGGTCGGATCTGACGGCAATCTCGAACGGCAGACTCGATATGAGGCCACCGTCGCCGGAGTTTTCCACATGTGGACCAATTACGACATTCAATTTTGGTCACCGTCTCCCTCCATGAACACTCTCTGGCGCACCGGCAGCTTCCTCACCAATAGTCACAGCCCTAAGAAGTTCAGGTCTCGTCGGAAGAAGATCGTCTTCGGACCGACTCAGCCGCCGGACTGCCTCTTGGTTTTCGACTCCGAGAGGAAGTCATCGGTGATTCTCGAGGCGCATAGGTTGCAGGTTCCGATTGTTTCGCTTGTGGACTCGGACATGCCTATCGAGTACTACAACAAGATCACGTATCCGATTCCGTGTAATTCCTCGGTGCAATTTGTGTACCTGTTCTGCAATTTGATCACCAAGACGTTCATGCTTCAGCAAAAGAAAAGCGGCACCGATTCTGCCGAAATTGAGACTAGGTGTGTTGGTGTTTTTGGTGCGCACCAGGTGTTTGATGTTTTGATTGAGTGAGATTGATGTGTGTGTTTTTGTTGCAGTGAGCGAGTGGGGGTTATAGAGGAGGCTAAGAGCGCAAAGAAGGATGAGGTGCTTATGGTTCAATCAATTAACAATTAAAGGATGAGATCCTTTAATTTAGTCATGTCTTAATTCAATCAATCTTGTGCTATAGGTCTATTGGGGGGCAATAGATGTCTATTGGGAGGCAATAGACTTTTTGAATTAATGTAATCTCCTCTTCTTCTTTTTTAATCAAAGTTATATTTGTGTAATTTTAGAAAAATTAGTTTTCATTTCAGTAATCGAAACGTCTATTGGGGGGCAATAGATGTTTTGAATTGATGTAATCTGCCCATTTTTTTTCTTTAATTAAAGTTTTATTTGTGTAGTTTTAGGAAGATTAATTACCATTTCGGTAATCTAAACGTCTATTGGGGAGTAATAGATGTCTACTGGAGAGCAATACATGACTGATAGTCGTCTATTGGGGGCCACTAGACGTCTATTGGGGGCAAAAAAAACTTTCCGGTGAGATTTTCAGCAAGTTCCGGTGGGCGGCAGCCGGTGACGGGAATCCGGCGGCCGTTGACCGGATTCCGGCGAAAGTTGGCCGGATTCCGACGGTCGGTGACGAGCTCCGGCGAAGTCTCCTATGGTTTCTCTCTCTTCCATTTTCTCTATCTCTCTCTCTAAGTAACAAAGAGGTGAGGGGTAAAATGGTATTAAAAAAAATTAAAAACAAAAAAAAAATCTTAATGAGGTATTAGGGAAGACTCCCTTAGGGTAAGAGAGAATTAAAAAAATTTAATGGGGTAAGTGGGAAAAAAATCCCTAGAAATAGACATAGAGTAAATGGACAAAACTCCTATAATTTACGTACCTTTGCTGCTAATGGTACACCTCCGCACTTTTTAGCAATCTCCCTTCCAATTTTTTCTTGATCTCCAGGGATAGAAGCACCCCCAACTGGAATTGCTTTGTGTTTCAATATGAGCCAACATTCATCATCTGATAGTTTTTTCAAATCATACGTAGGAAGGGTCTCCACCATTTTTGCAACTGTGTCACGACGGGTGGTGACAAGGATGCTGCTTCCTTGGGTATCAGTGACGTTTCCCAAGCAACTGATCAATTCTTCCCATTCTTGGAGATTTTCGTTCCAAACATCATCGAGCACGAGAAGGTACATTTTCCCTTTCAACTCGTTTTTGAGGATTCTACAAATTGCCTCTGTAGTTTGTACTGCAGCTTTAGGTTCAAGACACTCCAAAATCCCCTTTAAAATCGAGTTGACTTTGAAAGGGATAGACACACAAACCCAAATCATTTTTTGGAAGTGTTGCTTTATCTTGTCATCATGATATACTGATTTAGCCAAAGTGGTCTTCCCAAGTCCCCCCATTCCCACAATGGCCAGAACTGGAAAATTATTTTCCTGACTGTTGTTTGAGTTGGTCAAGGCTTTCACTATATCTTCCACAACATCCTTCCTTCCGATGATATTATTTTCATCCATTTTGAACTCAGAGTAGGTTTCCCTATGAATTCCTCTATCATAGGAGCTTGTTGCCTCTATGGAAGGGCTAGCAACAAACCCAAAATCCCTTGCCCTTTTACCCAAATCCTCTAAAGATGTGTTGATTTTCTTAATCTTATGTGTCTTTTTAACACGAAAAACGATGGGATTATGAAGGGAAAAAAAGTTTAGCACCTTTTTCTTCATCTGGTTTCTCAGTTCCTCCTTACGCCGAAGAAGCTCATACCCGTAGTCATCCAACGCATCATCGGCAAGATGAGCTATGTCTTCAAGCTTCTCCAACCAGAGCTTCTCAGCCTCACCCTGAGTTTGCCACTTCTGTTCAGCATCTCGTAGCACAGCTTCAAGAAAGAGCAGCGACTCACGCAGATTTGCTAATTCTCCTTTGAATCCCCATAAAAGAGTGAACTCTTGAGTGGCAAGTGAAGCCACTTTGGTCAGGACTTCCTTGGCACCAAAAGTAAGAAACTCGGCCATGGAATTGTACTCAAGCGAGTCTTGAGAGTCGAGAAAAAGAACAGACTGCTTGATTAGTTGAAGAAAATAGAAGAAGATGGGAGTGAAAAATCACTCCTCTATAAATTTTATAAATAACGCGTTGGACTATCTATCAACGACCAATGTGGATGGACTCGCTGAAATTTCGAGGCAAAGATTGTACAGCTGTTTATGGGGCATGCTGACGATGGAAGGTGCTTTAGTTAGTGCACGCGCTTTACTTTTTAAAGAAACTGGTAAAGCATGCTTTAACTATAGGACAACATAATGAAAAGCGCGTAGGCCATGGGCATCCATGAAATGGCCATCCAGCCATGCAATCATAACCTGAATTTCTCATGTCAACACATTCAAATAATTACAACCAAAGTTAAAACTGGAAGAAGATCTGGATAGCTTTACTATAGATTTTGATCAAATTACAATCCAGATACTATAGCCCAATTCTATAACACCAGTTTTAAGTTCTAATCAATTTCAAATGGGTGTGGAACCAAGTTTTATCACCAATTAGCAAAGAACCAAGCAGAATTAAGATTAAAACACTAAAGGGTATAGAATTCAAATGAAGTTGAAAACTGTTTCGAGAAGGGGTTAAATCAGGTATTTGAATGCATATCTCCTCCACTCACCACCAAAATACTGGCGAAAGGAGTGCATAATGATTCGATGAACATCCTTCTCTGTAGAAACAAGAAAACACATTAGTGGAAACTTGGGTATGGGGTGAAAATGGAGTGATTGATCGACAATGTGAACATTCTTCTTTCACAGTGAAAAATGTGGTGGGTACACTTGACCAAAGTAGGATAGCTGAATTTGGTACCAAAAAAAAAAAAGTAGGATAGCTGAATGCCTGAATAGGTTCAGATTGTGCACAAATAACCACCTAAAACTAAAGGAAATAACAGTTTTATCACTCAAATCTTATATAAACTAGTTAATTTGTCTACAACAAATCTGAGGCCAAAATTAATAAAGTAGTTGGACAAAGACTACGTAGATCATCTCTGCAGCCTCCTAGAATTCATAGTTGACAGTGGCAAGTGAGCCCATAGGACCAAAGTGTGGTTTATTTTATCTAATATTCGTTTAAAATATAGCAAGAATCCCTGTGTGCCAATCCACAGCAGGTTATTCACCCACCCATGAAGTGAAACCTTGAATACTTGTGAGCTTGTTTATTCTTTTCATTAACTTGTAAAATACATGACCATTTTTGCATGCTTAATTACCCCATGATACATTTAAAAAAAAAAAAATTAACCTATGATATGCAGGATAAGAGACAGTGAGATATTTGACATGTCGTGTGCTGAATCTTATTATGAATATCTGCTGTTTATAAGGTGGTGCTACACCAAAAATTCCGAAAAACGGAACACCTTCTCCGACCAGTCTGCTTTTGTAGAGGGGTCTTTCTAAGGCCACAAAATCCTCTGTGAGTTATCATAGTTGATCATATCACATCCTGTTTTCCTACATTTATATATATGTAGTTGTTTTACTGATTTCATTCGTTTGTTGTTACTTGTTACCGTCCCCTTTTGCTGAACAAGTTTGTTTTATTTCAGCTGGATTCCCCTTGGAGGATTGGGACTCAATATGCTCAATGTTATGGGAACCTGGGTTATGTTTTCAGAGGCAAGGGGTTTGCTGTGTGTGAAAATTGCTTCAACAAAGGTTCCTCTTTAAGACTGCACGTGGATTTGAAAGTGTTTACACTTTTGCTTTTGCAATGGGTTAAAGAGTTAAAAGTCATTGAATGGGTTAAAGAGTCATTGAATTAACACCCACCATTTCCAATCCCGCCATTAATTCACACCTTCAATTAGTAAGAAATCTTTCTATAGATTTAGATTCTAATTGTTGTGCCTTTTATTTTGGCAAGTGCCTCAATTTCCAATCAAGCAGTGGTCCTTCAATTCACATCTCCATTTAATAAGAAATCTATCGTAGATTTAGATCTCTAATTACTGTGCTTTTTATTTCGTTTACGCTTTTGCTTCTGCAGGGTTAACATGCATCGTTTTCAATCCAGAAGGGGTCCGTCAATTCACCCCTCCATTTGGTAAGAAATCTTTCTCTAGATTTAGATTCTAGAATCACAGTGCATTTTTCTTGGGTTGATTACCGCTTCGTCTACTGTCTTGTTTGTTTGTAAAAAAAAAGAAAGGTTTACGCAGGGAAAGCATGAAGAATAAAGAAGGTAATGCAGTCCAGTTTGCACACCAAACGGGGTCTGAGTTTGAAAATATTCATTGGATGATTGAATATGTCCATTCTCTGACTCAAAGTCTCAATCGCACGCATATAGTATAGTGCTTGCCTCTAGCAAAGTAAAGTTTTTGCTTAACTAATCGTGTCACAACCACCAAAAAATTCACTTAATCCAAGTTCATTATAGCACAATCATGTAAAACTAAAATCTCAAAAGCATGTCAAATTCTACAGACAGAGAAGCATCGACGATGAGGCTAACCTTATTAAAATGCTCGGTTTTGGACTGTCAAAACTGTCGGGTAATTGAAGCAAGTTAATACTTTATGAACCGGCCTAACCACAGCCTTGCTTCCACCGGCGCCGGACAGTTCCTCAGCGTCGTGTCCTCAACCTTTCCCTGTGAACCGGCCGAACCCATATCTCGTGTATTTGAATACCACGACCACTGGGGTGTGCTGTGTCGCAATCCTACAAATTTTTGCATTTCTGCCTCAAAAAGAAATTGAAAGGTCGGGTTTGTGAATTAGGTTTCAGGTCGATCTCAACAACGACTTGCCAACTGGTCGTGGAAAATTTTGTTTGTTTTTACTTCACTTTATTTTTTTCGGTCTTCGTTTCAGTTTTCATCACTAAAACCAACGACCAACTATTGAATTAGCACACGTGAATGCATGGAATCCTCCACATAAATTGCTTTAGGTGGTTTTGTTGTTAATTCTCGGAATATATATATACTAGCGTTCTTCATACATGCTCTGCATGTGTAATAGAATTTTTTTTTTAAAGAAAATTAAAAAAATAAATAAAATACAGTTATTGCAGAGAGAAAATAGTGGCAGAGAAAAGTGGAGATGAGAAAATTTATTTTTTATTTTTTTTAATAAAAATTCATTTTGTAATTGTCATATTTACCCTTGTGATTTTATTTATTTTCAAAGTTTTTTAATATTTCAAGGTTAAATCTGTCAAAATTTTTGATTTTGGCTAACAAAGCCTCTTCTCTTAATAATAGTATAGATATATATACAGTCCGTCTCAGGTGCGGACATCCGTACCGAGCGGACGGTGCGGATTTCCTGTTTTCGACCACTTTCCGACCACATTTTTACATCTTAACCGTTCAGTTTTTAGGTCCTAGTGTATAGATCACCTCTGCAAAATTTCAGCCAATTTGGTGATCGTTAAGGCATCCAAAACTGCAATTTACCATTATAAATACGAACGGTTCCGGTTCGACAGATTCGGTCCGTTTGTGTAAAATGCAGTTTTGGATGCCTTAACGATCACCAAATTAGCTGAAATTTTGTAGAGGTGATCTATACACTAGGACCTAAAATCTGAACGGTTAAGATGTAAAAATGTGGCCGGAAAGTGGTCGAAAACAGGAAATTCGTACCGAAAATTCGGTACGGACGTCCGCACCTGAGAAAATTCCTATATATATATATATATGATCAGATGTTCACTTTTTCGTTAGGAATACGAACTGTTCGCTTCGGTGGTTTCACGTACAGAAAACATGCAAATTTTGGAAAGCACATTTTGGAGGGAACACACCATTTATTTAATCCATTATATATACTAGAATAGACGCCCGCGCTCTGCTGCGGGTTTTTGGTGGTTTAGGGAAGATAAAAAAGGGTAGGAAATATAGAGGCAAGGGTTATAAGGAAAAATTTACAAACAATTGTGGACGATTCGATTTGATTTGTGGGAAAGACATTTTGTTTGAGAGTTGAATGCTCTATTGTTTAAGTACTTGCTAGGAATTTTTTTCCATTGTAGTTGGAGTTTAATGATATCTGCCAAAGGTGAGGCATTTTGTTATATATTTCTTCGTTGCAGTTTTTATTTTATATATAAGCGCAGTATGAAAAAAGTTTGCTTGGACTTTGTTAATTAAAGGGGAGTAACCTTGCTAGGAATAGTTGCCCGCGCTTTGCTGCGGGAGTTAAGATTGTTAGTGAATTGTTTAGGAAAGTACGTGATTATATACATAAGTAGTTGTGTAATGAACAGGACTACCAACTGAAACTGAATATAGTTGACATGAAACTGAAACTGAAACTAAAAGTGAAAGAGCAAATGCCCGTATAATGAACAGGACTGCCAACTGAATATAGTTCTTGGAGACAGAATACAATTTTGAGGGCAGATAAACAGGACTGGTAACTGAACTTTGCTTGAACTTCCTTGTAAACTTGTTGAATTTCTTCTGGAATTTCTGCTTCTGCCAGCCTCTTAGTTCAATTTCTAGGTCATCATAGGTGACTTAGAATTATCACAATGAAATCAGCTGAATAAGTTTTTCGCTTTTGCTTGGAATTTGTGCTTGTTAATTTAGTGTAGAAGAGACTTTCATCAGCTTTGATTCATTCTGGAATGTCTGTAGACTGATCAGTAAAAGAATTAGTACTATATCTAAATTGTGAAAAAAAAAATGAAAAAAAAATTTGTAAAAGACAGATTCAAGTAATAGCATTTTAGTCGATTACCTGCAGTAGCAATGTAGCATACAGTGAGTTGTAATCCACTTTGTTGCAAAAGCTGAGCCAAATCTCTGGAAAACAGCGCAAAAGGATTGTGATCTTTCTTGATCATTGTATAATCCAAAAATGGTTGATGTGATAAGGTTTTGAAAGCAGGCTGAAAATAATATGACCAAAAATTGTTGATGTGATGAGGTTCAGATATTAAGGTGCTGCACTACCTGTTGACGTCATTCAGGTACTTTAATAGAATTGAACTCCATCATATTGGTAATGCATGGCTTACACATTTCTGTATAAAAATAGAGAAAGCAAATCATGTAGACTCATTTGTAGTGAAATATGAAAAATGAATGATGGAAAAACATGCATCATGTCGCTAATAGAGAAAATTCATGCAAGAACTACAAACCTGCGTAAGAGCTTGGATTTCCCTTCTCAGCCAACTTTGAAGCCAACAGTGTGGCTGAAGATCGAAGATTGCAGAAATACAGTTTGAATATGCTTTACATAACAATTTAGATATTTAAACTGAATTGGCAAAACAGATAATAAACAACATATATATGCAAACAATATAAATATAAACAGAAACAGGTGATCAATGTTTTAACTTCAAAAATAAACATATATATGTGCTTTTTTCTTCTTTCAGCTGAATTGGCAAAACAGCTAATAAATATATATATATATATATATATATATATATATATCTATCTCTATCAGAACAATACCCTTTTACACTACTTTGAGATCGTAATGAAACCTTAGGCATCTCAATACTAATTCATCTCTCTACAAACAGTTGTAAAAGTTTGATGAAAGAGGAGTGGTGTATCAATTTTTAGATCTCCTAGGTATACGTTTGATGAAATCAGATATAAGTCATTCACCACCTTGCATCTCTAGGATGCAAGTAAGACTGGGCGACAATCGCTATTATCATTTTCACTCAAAAACCAAATTCAACTTTACAAATTGCAAGCTAAACAAATTTATTTATACAGTGGTAGAAATGGGGAAAAACGATCAAACGAAACATTGCTAATTCAGACCACTTAAAACAACACAAAAACTGAAGTACAGTACTGCTTTGAGTTATAGTTGGAAATTCAAGTTTACAGATAAACTATTCAGTTATAACTGCAAATGCGATTTTGATATAAAGAAGGAAAAAACTGCAGGCATGTGAAAATGACCTGAAAAGTATATCACAGTGAGTGAAAATCACAAATGCAAAGCTCATCCACTATATATTTAAACACACATTTACAACAACAATCTTAGGATCAATCATATTATTCTCAGATATAAGAAAAGGCATGAAACAAAAAGAGAAACTGAAGAAAGAGAGCACAAACATTTGCATATTCATAATCTGCTAAATATAGACACAATTCAAACAGTTACAAAATCCATACATGAACGCAAGACAACTGAAGAATGTGGCTGCAAACTGTTCCTAGAATCTGGAAAATAAAATGGCAACAATTAGAAAATCTAACAGTACCATGGCTATACAGAGCATAACCTAAATACAGAAATAATGTAAAAGAACACTACAATGTATACCTGAATAACAATAAAAGAGCAAGCCAACAATATGTATGCCAGAACTCAACCAAAGTACATTGTAATTCAACAATAATTATAGGTTGCAACTTACAATCTCTGTTTAAAACAGAAGAATTCAATTCAAAAAAGCATGACCGAGTAACGATGCCTCAAGCTCAAGTTACTCAACTTCAAGCAAGCAATCCAATTTCAAATGCGAAACAGTGTGTGGAGCGGAACGTCAGACCGGCTGCAAGGGAATGACGAAATTGAAAAAATTGCCTGACTTTTTAGCGACTGCAGCTGCACCTTTTTCCCCAATCAGCCCAACCAATCGGTCCAACCTCTATCTGGAATCAATCGAATACAAATTTGTTAGATCAATTAAACACCTAATCAAATCAATCAATCGCTTATAAACTGATGTTTTAATGTTGTCTACAATGTGTAAGGAAAAATAGAACAAACAATAAAGAACGAATTAGATTCTTCTGCCTAAAAATTATTCGGACTCAAATTACAGAACTGAATACTCAATCAATCAATCAATCCAAAAAACAAAAAAAGACGATTGTTTTGCAATGAAATTAATCTTTGGGGAGCCAAGATTTCGCTTACATTTGAGGGGAGCGCCTCTTTTCCTCTGCCTTTTCTGCTGTCTAAGTATTAGGCCAGTTGCCAGTTGCGATTCGGAAGCTGAATTCTTTTTGGGTAGGATTCGTTTGCAATCCTATATAATCTCTTTATGGTATGAGCTTGTGACTTCCTTGAGTTTCTTTAATGGCCAAATGAGAATGCATTAGCATTGGCAAACATGAGCTTGGATGTATTGGCTTGTTACTCTTGGCCATGGATCCGCTTGGCTTGACAATGAGCTTGGCATGAGCATGAGTTTGGCAGTGTGTAGATGAATCTTTGATAATTCGAACATCATAAGAACTTTGACTCTTTCCGTTTTTTTTTTTTTCAAAGTCATGATGCCTTGAATGGGCAGAAAGTGATTAGGACTGATCTAGCAGTAGTGTGCTTGGAAGCCTTAGGGATTGTCCGGTAACGTTTTTAAAAATGATTTTTCAAAAATCGATTTTGAAAATAAAAACGAGAAAACAAGATTGGATTTTTGAGATCCGAAAATGTGTCCGGTAGCTTATTCCGAAAACAATTTTCAAAAACGAGAGAAGATGGCGACTAGAGATGAGAGAGACCTGAGAAGAAGATAGTGACGTGAGAATATGGAAGAAGAGAGCACGTTCTTTTTTTTCTTTGTTTTGGAAAATATATCTCCGTGTTTTCTAAAATATGAGAATGAAAAGGTGAAAACGTCTATTTGTCGTTTTCCTGTTTTACGAGTAAAATAAAAAAATGTTTTCAAAAATTATTTTCTGCATTTTTGAAAACAGACCAACGAACGCATTTTCAAGCCATTTTCATTTTATAAAATGAAAAAGATGACTTGAAAACGTTACCGAACGCCACCTTAAATTCTAGTTTGCATTTTCCAATGAATCAATAGACTATAGACCTGTGCTTTTCATCATGAATCATCTTTCACCAAGCCCCCACGTATACCTTACTTCGAGCAAAACCAATGTTTTGCACGTAGCACGGCAGTGACACAATACCACAAATATGCATGCATAAAGGCTGTCATGTTTGCTTGCAGGTCGTGATTCATGCTTGAGCTATATAATAGATATTTAAGCTCAGGTCTAATTTGATATAACTAGCATGTTCCGAGTATACTCTTATGTTGATTAATTACTTGTTGACTAATCACTGGCTTGGAATGGCTTGAAATTGTTGAATTAGGATTTAGTAGGAAATGCAGCGGCTGCATGAACTTCTGCTGGAATTGCTTTAGTACAAAGCTTTAATGACATGTATGTATGCTCGGTTGATTATGATGATAAGCTATTTTGTCTTAGAGGGAATAAAGACAACGGGTGATGAAAAAATGGTTAGAAGTGTTTACTTTCTTCATCTAAACAAAAATGAAGGGGAAGGACACTAGATGCTTGATTTTGATAATGGATAGAATTTAGTAAAGGAGGTGGATTAGGATATTGAAGGGAAGATGGTTCAGTGTTTGGTTTTGAGAGTATGCATGTATGCTTGATCGTCTGAAATCAGTAGCACAGGGAAGCTTGAATCTTGAATAAGTGCTTGTTGATCTTTGAGTTTGAATGATACCTTGCTTGCTCAAATTCTTTGAATTGAATTGTTTTTCTTCTGTGGTCAGATAGGATTCGCGTGCTAAAAGTTCAGTTTCTTTTTGGATGTATTTGGACGTCATCTTTATTCCCAGCAGTAAAATGGGTTGAGTTGTTGATCTCAGAGCTTCAGGCCTGCAAGGTAGTGATCAATACTGTAATATTGGCGCTAGAATAGCTTAGAATATTTGAGTTATTTTGGGCATAATGGCTTGTTTTTTTTTTTTCGAGCTCCTTTTAGCATGGCGGTGAGTGGTGACTTGCATGATTTACTAGCAACTTGATCATGAATAAGCAACGTTACAGTCTTGGCTTTGTTCCAGCAATGAACTTTCTTTTTCTCTTGAAGTTGTCAGGACATTTGAGCACCTTGAACAACTTAAATTGCTTGAGACATTGCTTGGGTTGCATGATGCTCAATCCATTTTGCTTGGTTGCTCCTGTCTTCATG
>BDJD01012294.1:4085-24832 GCA_002564525.1 Rosa multiflora | reverse complement strand
TTTTGTTAGGGGCGAGGTTTGAAGCCCCAATTATGTAGAACATATGTTTGTTTAAACTTAGTTTCTTGATCTGTGGTGTGGGTTGGTTGTTTATCTCTGATTGATTGAAAACTTTTGCATGTGTATGTTTTATGGTCGTGAACATAGGATTTATGCATGTAATTGGAGCTAGGTTTAGAAAATAATTCACCTAATCGTTTTATTTTCTAATCCACAAGTATGCAAGGCTTTGAACAAAAGTTGATGTTTTAAACAACTAGAAGAGCATGCTAGGTAGGCGTTCCACACTAGACTGCAACTCTATAATCAATCGTTTCCATGAGATCTTAATGCTTCAAATGTGTTAACACTATATGTGTTGTTGATAGGATAGCGTTCTATACCTTGATTGCATGTTTGATAGGCTTAGCTATTGTGCGTTCACATAGACTAAGTAATTAGGGAAACATTAATAAGGGACATGATCTGCTCCGACTTGTTTCTTGGTTGATTTCTGTTCACACCTTAGTAATTGAAACTAGGTTAACTTAACATTGTTCGAAAATAATTGGTGGTGGATTTCCGAGTCTCTAACGTTTTCTCCATATTGTTTTTCAACTTAAACTCGAAATTTCTTTCCTTGTTTTCCTTTAATTTTCGTAAAACCTAAAAACCCCCAAAACATTTATTTTTCTTTTCTTCTTTTATTTCGTTGGTTCCTCTCTTCTTTTCCCTATTCTGCGTTTTGTTCTTTTAGTTAGTTTTCTTTGTTTGTTTAATTTGTGTTCTTTGTTAGTTTAGCTTAGTTTATTTTTCTTTGTGATTAATTGGTTACCCTCAATCTCTGGTATCGAACGATCCTTGCTTATTCTATATTGCTAACGACTACATCTTGCAGGGTTAAATTGCGCGCTTGTTTTTAGCGTATCAGGTAGATCGTGAACAGGTGACCTAAATTATCATCGGAACATTTGTGGTGTTTAAATTATAATATGACACTTCAAAATGACCTTTTTTATCATTATCCCTTTTATTTATTCGTTTTCTGTCCCATTTTTTAATAAATTTCACTTGTTACCTCAAAAGTTAATTGAAAAAAAAAAATCTTTTTGCATATATGTTTATTTTATTTATATTTTCTGTCCCATTTTGTAATAAATTTCATTTGTCACCTCAAGAGTTAATTGAAAAAAAAAATTACTAAATTTATTTTACAAGTGACATTGACTTGACCATGGTTATTTATCTAAATTATAATGTTGTTTCTTCGATTTTTAATCAACTCTATTTGTTACCTCAGAATTATTGGTTTTTGTTCTAAATACACCACATTAGTTACCAAAATATCAATTGAAAATAAAATATTTGAAAATATAAATCAGTAAATTAATTTTTTTAGACTTGATCATATTAACCTAATTAATTTATACAGTATATATTACTATTCGACAAATACACGAGTATACCTTTCAAAACCAACAATGTGTATATTGCATATGAAGTGATGTTGATCTTTCAAAAGTGATATGAAGGTGGAAAATGAATTTAGAGAAACCGACCGTTGGATGGGAAAATTGGAATATTTCATGATTTTTATAAAAAACTCAGTCAATGTTTGACCACAATCATTTCTTCTTGTTATGATAACATCCAACGGCCGATTTTGATAAATAATATTTCCTCTACCTTGTTGGTTGTGGAATGTATACTTTTTCATATAACTAATAAATAAGTTGGACCATATTAGCAGACATATAAAGATTTTTTGCAATCCAAAAAATAAAAATTGGAAATAGATAAATTTGACATAGGCCTCATCAAAAAGCCCGCGGATCAAGTGGGCCGATGGAGGCCCGCTGGCCCGCAGGGCTTTTGGCCCGGCTCGGCCAGTCAAAAAACCCGCGAAAGCCCGCCTTGGTGGGCCGATGGAGGCCAGCAAAAAAGCCCGCAAAAACCCGGCCCGGCCCATAGGCCCGGCCCGTAAAAGCCAGCAAAATATTATATATATATATATATATGTGTGTGTGTGTGTGTTTATATATATATATATATATATTAATATATATGTGTGTGTGTGTTATATATATAGATATATCTATATGTGTGTGTGTGTTTATAAATATATATATATATAGACACATATAGATATATATTTGTGTGTGTGTTTATATATATATATATATATATATATATATATATATATAATTCCTCAAAGGGCAACCCCATTAAGACATATGAAACTGGGAAAACCGACCGTAGGATGAGACGATTAGAATATTTTATACCTATTGTAAAAAAATCACAAATTTCGTTATTGCTTTGCCTTCCATCCATTTGGTCAACCGATTATACGCTTATGCTTCCCTAAGGGAAGCTGAAACACAAGGGGATAAAATTTTCTAAATTATTACATTGGTTAATATAGTTGATACCCACGAGAGTGTGAGAGCTGACAGCTCGGAAAAAGAAGTTGCGGGTGAGCAATTATGTGCATACTAGTTTTATGTGGTATTTAGGGTTTAAGATTGACCTAGTAGATCAGGACACAAACGACGACGAAAATAGCTGAAATTTTCACCATAACCATTTCTTCTTATCATGATAACTTCGAACAGTCGATTTTGATAAAATCTATTTCTCCCACCTTGTTGCTTATGGAAGGTATATTTTTTAAGACAACTAATAAACAAATTACACCACATTAGTAGACATATAAGAATTTTGTGTGATTTAAAAAATTGAAACTGAAAATCGATAAATTTGACATCACCCATCTATATATAGGGCATCAACAGGTACTGTGTAAAAAAAATAACCTAGTACGCTGTTATTTTGACATCAAACAAAGCGGTCAACTATTTATACGCTTATATCTCCCTAAGGAGATGTGAACCACGAAGAGATAAACTTTCTAAAATTTTTACATTGGTTAATATAGCTCATACATATGAGAGTGTGAGAGCTAACAGATCGAAAAAAGAAGTTGCGAGTGAGCGGTTATATAAATATTAGTTTTATGTGGGGTTTAGGGTTGACATAGTAGATCAAGACCCAAACGATGACAAAAAAAAGCTGAAATTTTGACCATAACCATTTTTTCTTATCATGATAATATTCAACGGTCGATTTTGATAAAATCTATTTCGTCCACCTTGTTGCTTATGGAAGGTATATTTTTTTATACAACTAATAAACAAATTACACCACATTAGTAGGCATATAAGGATTTTGTGCGATTCAAAAAATCAAAACTGGAAATCAATAAAATTGACATCACCCATCTATTTATAGAGTATTAATATGTACTATATAAAAAAATTAACCAGATCCGTCGTCATTTCACATCAAACAAAGCAATTAATCATCTATATACTTATACTTCCTAAGAGGAGCTGAACTACAAGGACATAAACTTTCTGAAATTTTTACATTGATTGATACAGCTAATACCCATGAGAGTGTGAGAGCTGACAGATTGAAAAAAGAAGTTGCGAGTGAGCGGCTATATGCATATTAGTTTTATATGGTATTTAGGGTTTAGGGTTGACCTAGTAGATCAATACCCAAACAAAGACGAAAATAGCTGAAATTTTGACCATAACCTTTTCTTATTATCATGATAACATCCAACGGTTGATTTTGATAAATTCAATTTCCTCCACCTTTTTCCTCATGGAAGGTATACTTTCTGGAATACAACTAATAAACAAGTTAGACCACATTAGTAGGCATGTAAGGATTTTATGCGATCACACCACAAGTCCTTATCAGTAAAGTAAGGAGTCCTTTTTCGAAAGGCAAAGAAAAGAACATGGTAATGAGGTTGGTGCTCTCCTCGTCCATAGCGTTTGAATCATAAGTCAGGTCAAGAGACGCCCCGACGACTACACCGCAAAGTGTTGGCACGCTCGCACATTCAAAAAGACACAGTTTGCCAAACACGTCCAATAAGTCAACTATAGTGAATTTAAAATCACTAGCACTAAAACAAAACTTTCCAATATTGGTGCACGTTTTATGATCGTTCATCATTCTTATAGGGTCCAACTCTATTATGGATGTACAAAAACTCGCAAGCCAAGATTTTCGCGGTTAGTTGTTCTAAAAATTAAACTAATAAATTAGAACAAAAATAATGAACAAGTCAACATCCATTTAAAAAAATAATTGAACAATTCATTTTCCATTTCTTTTTATGTTATTTAGAACCATAACCAACAAGTTTTTCTGACCAACCAACAAAATTTGAGGTAACAAAATAAAAAATGGAACAAAAAAATAAATTAATTAATTAAAAAAAAGGGCTCACCCTCGCCTACATTGTGCCTTGCTCACTGCACTAATGTTGTCAGTTCTAAATTAGCCTACAAATTTTGGGGAAAAATTTATCTAGCTAATTCGGGATCTCGAAAATCAATAAGATATTCGAGAAAAATTTTAAAAAATATTTAGACAGTGGAATCCTCAATTTAAGGATGACATAATTAAGTACGCGACACAAAGAGTTTGTAGAAAATTTTAAGGAATTATTTGGACACCCAAGCTATTTATTATGAATATCTGAAATTTAAAATTATAGAAATTCATTTTAAATAAAAAGATTATTGCGGTGCAATCTGGCCTTTGAAATTAACCACCACTTCATCGGAGCAGTCAAAAACCATTTAGATGAGGACCTATATAAAAGCCGGATCAGACACACGATCAACTCTCAGCGACCCGTTTTGGCGACCCGGCAACCCGAGAAGACGACCCCTCCGCAACTTCTCTTTCCGGCGACGAAACGGAGGCAAACCAGTACCTTTCGGCTCCTACCTTCATCGTCGACCTCCTGGTGGTCTTGGATCATCCATTCGTCGGATGAGGAAGAAGAATCAAAATTAGAAAGCGTGGGGACGGTGGGGTTCTCCGGCGATTCTTCTGCTTTTCGGCAGCTCTGGCGACGTGTTGAGTTGCATGAGGTAGGAAAAAAACTCCTCTTGTCGTAGTCTATGTCATTGTATAATCATGCTTCGAGTTCGATGGAGTTTGGATCAATCTTGTTTTGGTTTGTTTCTGATGCCGACGCGGCTGTTGTCACCGGCGGCTGTTCTGAGTTCATTCCTGAAATGATGATCATCATTCTAGCTAGAACACTAATCAGTGTTTGGTCAAGTTAATCCCACGACATGGGCAGTGGGATAAAACCCGGGCAAGAGAGAAAGTGAAACCGTATCCCGTGGAAGAGAGGTTGTGATCGGAATCTGCGGAAATGGGGTTGATTTCGGGGATTCTGATGGGATGATGCCAGGCTGATAGTGTTCGACATTCCCGTTATCTAATCGTGCTTGCCATGTGATATAGCCTGCAGCCGCAGTAAAATGAGTTTTACTCGAGAGAGTTTTTTTTGGGTCGCGGTAGACAAACGCCGCGTGCATAGCAGATAGCACGCACTGTTATCTCCCAATTGGATACCCACCTGGGGTGGACACCAGACGCTCTCTTCAAAACGATAAAAGGAAGATCCAGCAGTTCTGGAGGCTTACTTTATTGGATCGTAATGACAAAAGCATTTCTCAACTTTATAAGGTACAGTAATGTTGATCATCCAACAGGACCAACACTAATGATTTCATGAATATGAGCATTCCAAACAATGCTCCAATAGTTTAAATTACAGGTGGAGTATCATTCAGGTGAGCTCAAAGCTAAAGTCACTACAGGAACCAAAAATATCAAGACACTGGTAACAAGGCAACACCTAACAGATATCTAAAAACTAAAGCAACCAGTAATTCCATAAAAACGAAAAACAATTATCAAACACTAACCAGCAGGTCCATGCATACCATCCCACAAAGATCTATTGTTAATCCATCACAATCTAACTACTACTTATGTGCTTCAGTCTTTTCTAGCCACGATCTTGAACTTCCCAGATTCTTGTCGCTGCAGATAGAAACAAAACTCATTTAGGAAAACCCCATCAACACTTAATAACTAAACTAAGCTAAAATCAACTGCAAAAGCAGGAGAACAAGTAGTGATTACAAACAAAAAGTATACCTCTTCCCACAAATCAGTGTGGGTTCTGCAAAACCCAGCTATAAAATCACCCTTCCTTCCTTCCCTGTACTCTATGCAAAGATCCTCGTTGAAACCACAAGTCACCTGGAACGCTAAAGGACATTTGATTTCCGAGCACTGAATAGCACACCCACTTGCACTCTTGCAAACATAACACCTCTCTTTCCACCTCCTCTTCGGAACCTTTGAGCAATCAATCCCCTCTCGGCCTTCCCGGTCCTTAAAGAACACCTCAGGAACATAAAGCGCACACACAATATGTGCCCACCGGCCATCTCCACTTGGCTTCATTGCTCCACCTTTGCAAGGACACAGACAGCAAGAGAAAGACTCATTGGACTGTGAAGCCTCAGAAGAACCGGAGCATTGCGAGCAGAACCAATCCCCCTCTGGAATACCCTTTACAAGGGGATTGCCATAGCAGGTAGAATGAACCATCAGATCACACCCATCACAGAACACAATCGGATCCGACGGGTCTCCATACAAACAGCACAAACAATCCCATCCTCATCCTCGCGGCCCCAATCTTCCGGGCTTTTCTCTGATGCATTTTCACAAACACTTCCCGTGCATTCTTCAAGTTTCTCCACCAAAGCCTCTTAACTCTTCCCCGAGATGCGGCTTGTACTCAAGATTCAAATCCAACTCCGAAACCAGCTTCTCGGGGACTAAATCCGGCGGAAGCGCCTACACCCTCTCCTAATGTGTTTATATACCCTTTCCTATAGATTTAGATTCTACGACTCTTGTCGAAATTTTATCAGCTGAACTAACTGGAATATGGTTCTCTTACTTTTAACTTTTAAGTTACAATTTGGGCTCTTATCAAACGTCCAAATTTGGCCTAACAAATGCCCACTTATTTTATATATATATAGCAAAATAATCATTTACCCAATTTTAGCTTAAAAATTGCTCACTCCCCCAAAACACTCTAATTGATTATTTCCCTAATACCCAACTAATTCTTTTTTCGGACTTTTTTGCCCTCTCCTTCTTTTTCACTTAGAGGGAGAAGTCATCCTCCACTTTGCCGGCCTCCGGTGACCAGTGGCCGGGTGCCGACTCCAGTGATCTGATTCCGGCAACCGGTCACCGGAATAGGGAATCCGGCTACCGGACTAGTGTCCGGATTCCAGCGTCTGAATTTATTGCTCCCTAATAATACCTAGTAACCATATTATTGCCTCCCAGTATTCATATTATTACTCCGCAATACTCATATTATTGCCTCCCAATAATCATATTATTGCCTCCCAAATTCATATAATTTTCCTCCAGTGAATTGTATAAACTCCCAAAACCAAAATGAATACACTACATGGCACAATTGATCATATTATTGCCCCCCAGTAATTATATTATTGCCCCCCAATACTCATATTATTGCCTCCTAATAATCCTATTACTGCCTCAACAATCATATTATTACCCTCCAATAATCATATTATTGCTCTCAAACGAGCCAAAATGAATACATTACAGGTAAAAAAAAAAAAAAAAAAATCTCAGGATACTGAAAAAAAAAAAAAAAAAAGTGCTCTGGCCACCCTGAAATTGCTATGGGCACCCACGTCTAAAGCTGATCGTGATTTCTCGCCGGTGCTGGTGTAAGAGAGAGATAGGTGATTGTGCTTGGTTGTATTGGAACTCGATTGTGTACGAGAGAAGCATGGGGTTGATATCATCAGTGTCGGGGCGAGAGACGAAGATGATGGTGGTGGTGGGCAACTCCTTGAAAATCCTTGGGGACTGGAACAACCAGTGCCGGAACAATAACAGCTACAATGGTGAGGCCGCGGAGGTTCGGGATCGCCGATCAATCGAACGGCGACGAGAACGTTGGAGTTGCTGGAGCTCCGACTAGAGCTTCTTCGTCGTCTTCAGGGTTGGACTGCATCTCCTGCGCAGTGATCGGAGAGAGAGAGAGAGAGAGAGAGAGAGAGAGAGAGAGTAGAGGTGGAGATCGGGGGGAGAGAGAGAGAGAGACTGAGAGGAGAGGGATAGGTTTTAATTTAATTAATAGGGGTTAAAATGTCAATAGATGTTAGATTGGGTAAATGAGGTTAAAAAACTTTTGCTGGAGTAAGTGGGCAATTTTTAGTTTAAAATTGGGTAATTGGTCACCCCCCCCCCCCCCCACACACACACACACACACACGTGTGAAGTTTGAGTTTTGGGTTACTTTTTGGTCGCATATCCACATCTCGACCATTCAGTTTTTAAGTACTAATGTATAAATCATCTCTGCAAATTTTCAGCCAAATTGATGATCGTTAAGATATCTAACTCGCTTAAACCAATTAACAGGCTAAATCTGTCAACCTGAACTGTACTAAGACAGTTATCAATGCCTTAACGATCATCATTTTGGCTGAAAATTTGCTGAGATGATCTATATACTAGTACCTAAAAACTGAACGGTCGAGATGTGGATATGCGACCGAAAAGTGATCCAAAACTCAAACTTCACACGTTAATTTCAAAGCGGAGCTTCTCTCTGAATAAGATCTGTGTGTGTGTGTGTGTGTGTGTGTGTGTGTGTATATTCTCTAATGAGGGATCCCTTTTTTATCTTTTCTAGGGATAGGGCATTTGACCAACTTTTCGATCATATTTTCGCATCTCAACCGTTCAGTTTTTAGGTCCTAATGTGTAGTTCATTTCTGTAAATTTTCAGCCAAATTGATTATAGTTAAGGCATTCAAAATGGCGATTTAAGGTTATAAGTATGAACGGTTCAAGTTTGATAGATTTGGTTCGTCCATTGATTT
Organism: Rosa multiflora; assembly: GCA_002564525.1. Taxonomy (NCBI): domain Eukaryota; kingdom Viridiplantae; phylum Streptophyta; class Magnoliopsida; order Rosales; family Rosaceae; genus Rosa; species Rosa multiflora. The sequence continues at coordinate 16,009 of BDJD01012294.1, read as the reverse complement.
AATCTAGTTTGATACCTTAACAATCACCGATTTAGCTGAAAATTTGTAGAAGTGATCTACACATTAGGACCAAAAAACTGAACGGTTGAGATGACAAAATGTGATTGAAAAATTGGTCAAATACCCTATCCCTAGAAAATACCAAAAAAAGAGATTCCTCATTAGAAGGGCCCTGTATATATATATTAATTTCACCTCTCTATTCCATAATATTAGTAAGAATTGAACTTATAACAACATTAGTTATTTTAAATAATCAATAGGCTACAACTAAATGGCTAAGACTCATTCAGAAGTATCTTGTTGGTTTTGATATGGAGGTCCCTAAAACTATGGATAGGGACGTGTTCATACACTACCAAGGTACAACCTCGTCTCATATGAAAAACGTCCAGCTAAGAGTATTGTCTTCAATGCGAAAAGAACCTTTTTGGCATTAGGTGTTGAAGGAAAACTAGTTGAGTACATTCCTGATTATCTTGTGTGCATTATACATTGATATTTACTATTGCTTTCTTATGTTTTCCTTGTATGTGGATGAGATTTTCTCTTTTATGGAAGTAGCTAGACGTCCTGGAAGGATTTCTCAAGAAGAGACTGAGGTCGGGGTTGGTGTAGCTGTGATTATAAAAAAAAATAAAAAATAAAAAAACAACTTATATTATGCTATTAGAATAATCAACTGTGAAAAAATAGCTTTAATAGTCTTCGATACAAAAAAAAAAAAGTTTTTGATATGACGTATTTATTTATGCGTTAAAAAGTTGTTGGTATGAGGTTTTTATTTACACATTAAAGAAAACTCATTGAATATATCCCTTTCATTGATACATGGATATTATTACTCTCTTTGATTTTTCTTGTATGCGACATATATGTGGGTGAGATTTTCTCTTTCATGTTTCTCATTACTCAATAATAGACCGTACTTGAGTAAATGGTGACATTGCATGTAGACCTCGGATTTCACGCGAAATGCCAGCTTATGGACGTTGACCAAAAACCAGAACATGTCTGATAACATTAGGTGCGCGTAAATTTGCCTATAAATACTCATAAAAAGGTTCATTTGCCACCCCAACAATTCTAGAGCGAGCTCTTGTCGATCACATAGTTCTTCGGTACATTTTAAACCATCTTAGTTTCCATTTCCAAAATTTCCTCAACTATATCTATGGATTGTGGTATGCACTTGCATAACCATCAAGCTGATGAGCAACATATACTGCCAGTGGCGGAGCTAGAAAATGATCTTAACTGGGGCACTTATAAAAAAAAAACTGAAACTTAAAATATATCAAAATTGTAATAAATATAATAAGGTTAGGGAACGATCAATATCTATTTTTGTACTAAAAAAGATCAATAGTTTTTTTTTAAATTACATATTTTATTAATAAAACTTATAATTTTTAGATTTTAGACAATTTTTCATAATGGAAATATAATTTATATTTGAACTTTGAAACTATATGAAAGAATATTAGTATTTTTTTTCTGAGAAGAAATACTAGTATTAATCTTAGAAAAAAGAAAGAAATAAAAAAAATATTAGCACATTGCTGAGAGAAGATAATAGTGTTAATGTTAAAAAAAAAATAGATAAAAGTCGAAAAAGATTAGCACATCGCTGTTACCAGCAATCGAACCAGGGACCAGCCTAACATAAGTATGTTCCCCAATCACTACGATAAGGCAGCACTGAGTTCCTATATTGAACCAGATTATATATATACTTAAAATCTCACTGGGGCAAAGGACCCACCGTGCCCCAATGTGGCTCCGCCCTGGATACTGCAATGGCAGACGAAATCCGAACCCCCTTCCTCGGTACATGATCAAAGACGATCTGCTAATTACAAGCAGAATATTTGGAAGTATGATTTCCTTGAATCTCTTAATAGCAAATTTGATGTGAGTTCTGACTAACTTCTTGCTGATTATTCGATCGCTATTAACTACATTAACTTATTAATTAATTAGAATATATGTAAATGCATGCAGGCAGAATGTTATCGAATTTAGATTCAGAAGCTAATAGAAGATGTTAAGGATTTGTTTGGTGAATGTAAGGAATTAGGTTTACTAGCTAAGTTGGAGCTGATTGACAACATCCAAAAACTAGGCCTGAACAGCTACTTTAAGAAGGAGATCAAGGAAACCCTAGACACCATAGCATCTGTCGAACTGAAAAACAATAGCAATCCCTTCATTAGTTCAGAGGGTGATCTCTACGGTACGGCACTACTCTTTAAGATTCTGAGGCAGCATGGTTATAAAGTTTCACAAGGTATAGACGCAAATGTACTAATTAATTAGTTGAACATTGCTAGGTGTATAACTTGTTTGGTACCACATGCATCCCATTTTATATGGCAGTTGATGTAGCACAATCACGTAATTTAATGAAATCCTCTGATAGATTGGGTATTGCATGTGCTACATCTACAACCACATAAGATGGGATACAGGTGATACCCAAAAATGTGGTCTAATTTATCTTCTAACTAATCTAACGTACTAATCTAGTTTACTAAACTTTTTAGATGTATTTGGTGTTTTCATAGACGAAATTGGTACATCAAAGAAGAGCACATTTGGGGATGTGAAAGGAATGCTCGAACTTTTGGAGGCCTCAAACTTAGCTTTAGAAGGTGAAAACATCCTAGATGAGGCTAAAGCTTTCTTAATGGTCACTCTCAGAGATACCAATACCATGTGTGATGATATAGACCGTTGCATTTCCAAGCATGTGGCCTATTCCTTGAAGCTTTCATCATAAAGGAGAGTCCAGTGGTTTAATGTGAAATGACACATCAAAGCCTACGGGGAAGACAATATGAAGCAAGCCAACATGACCACTTTACTTGAACTGGATAAACTTAACTTCAACATATATGGTTCAAGCCACACTCCAAAAAGATCTAAGGGAAGCATCTAAGTAAGTAAACCAAAAGACCCTTAGCTTTTGAGGAATGAAAGAACCGTATTGTCTTTACCAAAGATAGGCATCCTCACATTACTTATTTGGTTGATTGTGGTTTGTGGTTTCGATCAGGTGGTGGAACAATCTGGGTCTCACAAAGAACTTGGACTTTGCAAGAGATAGAATGGTGGAATGTTTCATGTGTGCTATGGGATTAGCTTTTGAGTCTCAGTACAAGTCTTTTAGAAAATCGCTGACTAAAGTTATCAATTTGATACTTATCATAGATGCCGTTTATGATGTTTATGGCTCGTTGGAAGAGCTAAATCACTTCACCAAACCTGTTGAAAGGTAGTTTCAAAATGATGAATTAATGCATGAATATATATATATATATATATATATATTATTAGGATTATTAGTGCTTATGTACTCTAGTAAGCACTTTTGCTAACTTAAAATTCCACCCAAGGTTGTTTCAATGATATATTGTCTTAAATTGAACAGGTGGGATGTTAGGGAAACTGAGCAGCTTCCGGAGTGTATGAAGATCTGTTTCCAAGTACTTTACAACACGACTTGTGAAACTGCTTACGAAATAGAGGACGAGAAGGGTCGGAACCAAGTATTACATCATCTATGCAAAGTGGTACGAGCCTTGTCCCTTTCATAGATCCCCTCATCCCGATTACTAAGCCTTATCTGAGAGTTGCCGCCATCTTTAGCCTTCAAAACTAAAACCTGAGACAGGGCTTCAAATTTATGCGCATAGAACTTAGTGAGGTGTCCTGTCTTGATATTTCATATAAACCCCCTAAATTGTTACAGGTTAACTATGACCAGAATGATACGTTTGAATTGAACAATTTTTTCTATTTCGAACTTTCTAGTGGATAGATTTTTGTAAAGCGTTATTGGTAGAGGCAGAGTGGTACAATAAGGCCTACACACCGTCCTTTGAAGAGTACCATAGCAATGGTTGGATTTCATCATCTGCTTCGCTGATTTTCACTCATGCATTCTTTGCCACAGCACATGAGGATAGAATGGATCTAAGAAGCACCGAAACGGGTACGAGTTTTCGGATACGATACGATCGGAAACGTGGAAACGACAAATCTTAAATGTAATAGGAAACGGGTACGTGAAGGAAACGCCAATTAAATATATATATATATATATATATATAATTAGAAAATATATATATATATATATATATATATATATATATACATTATCACAATATCAAATATCAAATATGAATAACAAATCATACCCGACCCAGCAGAACAACAAATAACAAATATCAAATAATTGATCACAAATTATCACAATACTACCACAACTCCACAACTCACGAGCAGAAAAGGTCCGACGAAGCAGCAGAAGACCAGACGAAGCTGCAAGACCAGACGAGCAGCAGAGGAACTCCGAGCAGCAACAAAAGAAGACTGGGTCTAGGTCTGCGACCAACCAGCAACCGAAGCGGCTGAGATTCTAAGATTTTTCTTCTCTCTCTCGATCTGGGTCTGCTTCTTCTGCGATTTTTCTTCTCTCTCTCTCTCGATCTGGGTCTGTTTTCTTTTTATGATATTTGTCTTCTCTCTGTCTCGATCTGGGTCGGTCCGACTTGCGAAGAAGACCAGACAAGAATCAAAGGAACAGAAGAAGGCCAGTAACCGAAGCGGCGACTGCGATCTGGGTCGGTCCGACTGCGATTTTTCTTCTCTCTCTCTCTCGATTTGGGTCTGTCTGCTACTCTGCATCTTCTGCGATTTGTGCCGAAGCTCTCTCTCCATCTGACTTTAGTTTTTTTTTTTTCTTTCTATTTTTAGGGGTAAAAAGTCAGGATTACCCCCACGTATCCGATTTATTTACATTCTCACGTATCCGAATAAGATACGCACTTATCCAATCCGTATCCAAATCAGGATACTCGTTTCCGGCCGTTTCTGAGCTTTTCCGACGCGTTTCGTACCCGTTTCCCGTTTCTATACGGGATACGCGAGCATTTTCGCATTTCCGTGCATCATAGGAATGGATGAATTTTTGCACAAGAATGAAGATCTCGTGTACAATATCTCTCTAATACTTCGACTCTTAAATGATCTGGGAACTTCTGTGGTAATTTTATTCTTGTTGCTTGCTCCATATTAGAGCCTATTTTGTCAATCTTCTAAGTACTATATGCTAATTGAGTGAGTAAATAACAGGCCGAGCAAGAGAGAGGCGATGTTGCTTCATCAATCCTATGCTACATGAGAGAAGTGAATGCTTCAGAAGAAATAGCTCGAAAGCACATCAAATGCATGATAGACAATGTATGGAAGAAAATAAATGAAAAATGCTTCACTCAAGTTCCAGATATTTCTTCATTCATCAACATTACCACAAATATAGCTCCAGTTGGTCACAGCCTTTATCAAGATGGAGATGGATTTGGTGATCAAGAGCAAGGGACTCGGGGAAAGATCCAAACTTTACTAGTTGAACCGCTTTCTTAATGGAGTTAAACTAGCTAGTAGTAATGATCCTAATAGTTTCTTACTATCGTACTCATATTAGCAAGAAAGTTGTAGGCAATGTCAGTGTATGTCGAAAGTATAGCGGTCATAAACAATTATCTAAACTAAAGCACTAGCTAACAAACAGTACCATCCATATTGGAAGAGTTGGTTTCTCTCTCTAAGTGGAGGCCAAACTAGGGTTTCAAGGGATTTGTCTACATTCGTCCGGCGGCGCGTCTATGGACGTTGTCGTCGGACGGGATCTATTCCAAAGCAATTAAGAATACTTAGGAGAGAGACTACTTAGGAGTCGGTACCATGATCTTAATGCTGTTTGGTTGTAAACTGTTACTAGATCACATAAAGATGAAAGATACATAGCAAATTTGGAACCATATTATAAAGTTGTAAGGGAGAATGTCAATTTATCCAAATTTGAGCTACACTAACCCCACTTACCCAATCATCTTATAAGATTGTCCATTTACCCAATAAATTAGATATTTTTTTGCCCTAATACCCAATTAATTATTTTTTATTATTTTTTATTTATTTTTGAGACAATTTTCCCCCCTCTCTCTTTGTCACTCATAGAGAGAGAAGTTATTGGAGACTTCGCCGTAATCCGGAGACCGCTCGCCTGATGGGAGAATGAACTCAGCATTATTATTCAATACTATGTGGGGATCATATGTCCCTGATACAATTGATTAACATCATCACATGCAATAGTGATGCACAACTCTGCCAAACGTACAACCATAAATTTTGAGGTGAAGAGAGACTACTCTAGAGTCGGGATCATAATCTTAATGTGGTTTGGTTTGTAAGCTGTAACTTGATCACATAAAGAAAAAAGATATGTAGCAAATTTGGAACCTCCGGTACATTAAACATAAGGGGGAAAAATATCAATTTACCCAATTTTGAGCTACATTAAACCCACTTACCTAAACATCTTACAAGATGTCCTCTAACTCAAGAAATTACATTGTTTTTACCCTAGTACCCAGTCAATTTTTTTTTTTAGTCACTTAGAGAGAGAAAGAGAATTCATCGGAGACTTCGCCATAATCCAGGTGACCAGAGTCCAACGTTTGGTTTATTTCCGCCTAATAATACCCAATAAACTTTTATTGTCCCCAATAAAAATTTATTAGCTTTTATTGGGGGGTAATAAAGTCTCCGGAGACCTCTTTAGGACCTCCGGACAGCTGACAGGAGTCCGGCGTTTGGTTTTATTGCTCCTCAATAAACTTTTATTGCCATCCGATAAAAATCTATTGGGTTTTATTGGAGGGTAATAAAAGTCTCCGGCGACCTTTCCGGTGACCTATAAGATCTCCAATTACCTCTTTAGGGAATTCCAACTACCTACGGAGACCTGTGATCGGAGTCTAACGTCAGGTTTTATTGCCCCCTAATAATACCCGACAAACTTTTATTGCCCCGAATAAAAATATATTGAGTTTTATTGGGGATAATAAAAGTCCCCGGTGACCTATAAGATCTCCAACGACCTGCAGTAATCGGAGTCCCGCGTCCGGTTTTATTGCTCCCCAATAAAATTTAATAAACTTTTATTGCCTCCCAATAAAAATTATTAGGTTTTATTAGGGGGTAATTGAAGTCTCCAGTGACCTCTCTGGTGACCTATAAGATCTCCGACAACCTATTTGGAGACCTTTGGCAACGGGATTCCCGTTACTAGAGTCTCTGGTGACCGGCGAAGATTCAAATGACTTTTTAATTATTCGGAGGCCAAACTTTTTTTTTTTTTTTTACTTATAAATGGTGTAAGTGGACACACAAATCTTTTATCAACCTTTTCAGGAGACTCCTCCACTGCAAACTCAACCCCTTCATATTCATCACCTCTTCCAACTCTTCATCATCTTCATCATAATCATCCATAAGGGCAATTTGTCTCCTCTCAGGACACACATTAGATCTATGCCCAGGCTTGTTGCATCTATAGCAGATTTCTGTTGTAGGAAATAGATAAACCCTAAACCCTAATAAAACAACAAAGAGGGGTAGAACAGTAAACCAATATGGATGGTACTGTTTTTTTTTTTTTTTTAAGAAATAGATAACTTCATTACTTATCCATGGCCATAAGGCACGTTATATCAATTGTTGTCTTATACCAAAATCATAAATGGCATAAGCCGCCAAACAAATTGACCGGTACCCTCACTGCATACCAAATGAGCTCACTTATTCGGCCTAAAAACAAAAGGACCCAAACCCTAGCAACCTAACTCTCTCTTGTAGTAAATCTAGTCGCCTAGAGACCTTAATTAGTGTACAACTAAGGAAACTAAGAATTAAGCCGACAAAAACAAAAATCCAATTGCAGGCAAAAATAACTAAACTAGATTGGGACAAAGCCCACTAAAATGCCAGAAAACTAAGAGGCAAGGATATCACAGCCATAGTTAGAGCCCAATTCTGAACAAGCAGAAGCATTGGGCCGCCGCCACCTACACCGGGTCACCACCGCCTGAGACAGATCAGGCCCGCCTACAACGGACCCAACCCTGCATGATCCGACCACCACCTGCAACGGTCCTCTACCAGCTTCGGAGTATCCACCCAATCAGATCGAACCTGCAACAGATCACCGCCGACCACCGCTCCTCCAACCCAACTGTTCCAAGACGCTGATCTACCAGCCACCATACCCCAATCGGATCTGGAAAAACTCCCATTCCCAAACCAAGGCGGATTAACTCGCATCCACCATCCTCGTGCAACCAGACCGCTGAGCGCCACCTCTGATCCAACCTCCACAATCCCTCAGACCTGCCACTTCGCCCTACCAGAACTGAGCATCAACCCCCCCCCCCCCCCCCCCCCCCCCCGGCGCCACTACGAACACCCCTGCCACCGGATACTACCACCCTCGATCTGGAGTGAGATCGCCCCGAATAGAAGAACCTTAATTGCTTAGGAATAGATCCCGTCCGACGACAACGTCCATAGACGCACCGCCGGACGAATGTAGACAAACCCCTTGAAACCCTAGTTTGGCCTCCGCTTAGAGAGAGAAACCAACTCTCCCAATATGGATGGTACTGTTTTCTAGCTAGTGCTTTAGTTTACATAATTGTTTATGACCGCTATACTTTCGACATACACTGACATTGCCTTCAACTAGTAAAGTTTGGATCTTTCCCCGAGTCCCTTGCTCTTGATCACCAAATCCATCTCTACCTTGATAAAGGCTGAGACCAACTCGAGCTATATTTGTGGTAATGTTGATGAATTAAGAAATTTCTGGAACTTGAGTGAAGCATTTTTCATTTATTTTCTTCCATGCATTGTCTATCATGCATTTGATGTGCTTTCGAGCTATTTCTTCTTAAGCATTCACTTCTCTCATGTAGCATAGGATTGATGAAGCAACATCGCCTCTCTCTTGCTCGGCCTGTTATTTACTCACTCAATTAGCATAAAGTACTTAGAAGATTGACAAAATAGGCTCTAATATGGAGCAAGCAACAAGAATAAAATTACCACAGAAGTTCCCAGATCATTTAAGAGTCGAAGTTTTAGAGAGATATTGTACACGAGATCTTCATTCTTGTGCAAAAATTCATCCATTCCTATGATGCACGGAAATGCGAAAATGCCCTCGTATCCCTTATTGAAACTGGAAACGGGTTCGAAACGCGCCGGAAAAGCTCAGAAACAGCCGAAAACGCGTATCCTATTCGGATACGTGAGAATGTAAATAAATCGGATACGTGGGGGTAATCCCGACTTTTTACCCCCAAAAAATAGAAAGAAAGAAAAAAAACTAAACTCAGATGGAGAGAGAGCTTCGGCACAATTCGCAGAAGAAGCAGAGTAGCAGACAGACCCAGATCGAGAGAGAGAGAGAAGAAAAATCGCAGTCGGACCGACCCAGATAGCAGTCGCCGCTCCGGTTGCTGGTCTTCTTCGGTTCCTTTGATTCTCGTCTGGTCTTCTTCGCAAGTCGGACCGACCCAGATCGAGACAGAGAGAAGACAAATATCAGAAGAAGCAGACAGACCCAGATCGAGAGAGAGAGAAGAAAAATCGCAGAAGAAGCAGACCCAGATCAAGAGAGAGAAGAAAAATCTTAGAATCTTAGCCGCTTCGGTTGCTGGTCGGTCGCAGACCCAGACCCAGTCTTCTTCGGTTGCTGCTCGGAGTTCCTCTGCTGCTCGTCTGGTCTTGCAGCTTCGTCTGGTCTTGCAGCTTCGTCTGGTCTTCTGCTGCTTCGTCGGACCTTTTCTGCTCGTGAGTTGTGGAGTTGTGGTAGTATTGTGATAATTTGTGGTCAATTATTTGATCTTTGTTATTTGTTGTTCTGCTGGGTCGGGTATGATTTGTTATTCATATTTGATATTTGATATTGTGATAATGTATATATATATATTTTTTCTAATTATATATATATATATATATTTAATTGGCGTTTCCTTCACGTACCCGTTTCCTATCACATTTAAGATTTGTCGTTTCCACGTTTCCGATCGTATCGTATCCGAAAACTCGTACCCATTTCGGTGCTTCTTAGATCCATTCTCCATCATCAACATAAATATTTAGAGTTGTATTTAGGGTCCATTTGATGGATACAAACTATAAAGATAGGGCTCTCGACTTTTTATGTGCATTTGTCTAAAACAATATGTGCGAAGAAGTATAACTTGAAGCCCCTAGACTTTGGGGATAAAGACAAGTATTTCATTTGGCTACCATTAGACAGATGAGAAAGGAGAAGGCTAATACCACTTTCCGCAAATGAGGTAATACTTGGTTCCAACCTTTCTCCTCCTCAATTTCATAAGCAATTTCACAAGTAGTATTGTAGAGTACTTGGAAACAGATCTTCATACACTCCGGAAGCTGCTCAGTTTCCCTAACATCCCACCTGTTCAATTTAAGACAATATATCATTGAAACAACCTTGGGTGGAATTTTAAGTTAGCAAAAGTGCTTACTAGAGTACAGAAGCACTAATAATCCTAATAATATATATATATATATATATATATATATATATATATATATTCATGCATTAATTCATCATTTTGAAACTACCTTTCAACAGGTTTGGTGAAGTGATTTAGCTCTTCCAACGAGCCATAAACATCATAAACGGCATCTATGATAAGTATCAAATTGATAACTTTAGTCAGGGATTTTCTAAAAGACTTGTACTGAGACTCAAAAGCTAATCCCATAGCACACATGAAACATTCCACCATTCTATCTCTTGCAAAGTCCAAGTTCTTTGTGAGACCCAGATTGTTCCACCACCTGATCGAAACCACAAACCACAATCAACCAAATAAGTAATGTGAGGACGCCTATCTTTGGTAAAGACAATACGGTTCTTTCATTCCTCAAAAGCTAAGGGTCTTTTGGTTTACTTACTTAGATGCTTCCCTTAGATCTTTTTGGAGTGTGGCTTGAACCATATATGTTGAAGTTAAGTTTAGCCAGTTCAAGTAAAGCGGTCATGTTGGCTTGCTTCATATTGTCTTCCCCGTAGGCTTTGATGTGTCAATTCACATTAAACCACTGGACTCTCCTTTGTGATGAAAGCTTCAAGGCATAGGCCACATGCTTGGAAATGCAACGGTCTATATCATCACACATGGTATTGGTATCTCTGAGAGTGACCATTAAGAAAGCTTTAGCCTCATCTAGGATGTTTTCACCTTCTAAAGCTAAGTTTGAGGCCTCCAAAAGTTCGAGCATTCCTTTCACATCCCCAAATGTGCTCTTCTTTGATGTACCAATTTCGTCTATGAAAACACCAAATACATCTGAAAAGTTTAGTAAACTGGATTAGTACGTTAGATTAGTTAGAAGATAAATTAGACCACATTTTTGGGTATCACCTGTATCCCATCTTATGTGGTTGTAGATGTAGCACATGCAATACCCAATCTATCAGAGGATTTCATTAAATTACGTGATTGTGCTACATCAACTGCCATATAAAATGGGATGCATGTGGTACCAAACAAGTTATACACCTAGCAATGTTCAACTAATTAATTAGTACATTTGCGTCTATACCTTGTGAAACTTTATAACCATGCTGCCTCAGAATCTTAAAGAGTAGTGCCGTACCGTAGAGATCACCCTCTGAACTAATGAAGGGATTGCTATTGTTTTTCAGTTCGACAGATGCTATGGTGTCTAGGGTTTCCTTAATTTCCTTCTCAAAGTAGCTGTTCAGGCCTAGTTTTTGGATGCTGTCAATCAGCTCCAACTTAGCTAGTAAACCTAATTCCTTACATTCACTAAACAAATCCTTAACATCTTCTATTAGCTTCTGAATCTAAATTCGATAACATTCTGCCTGCATGCATTTACATATATTCTAATTAATTAATAAGTTAATGTAGTTAATAGCGATCGAATAATCAGCAAGAAGTTAGTCAGAACTCACATCAAATTTGCTATTAAGAGATTCAAGGAAATCATACTTCCAAATATTC
>BDJD01012291.1:34163-46782 GCA_002564525.1 Rosa multiflora | reverse complement strand
GAAGAGAAATTAAGTAGTTTTGTATTTAATTAGTTATGTATTTAGTTTTCCTTAAAGATTTAAATTTTAGAAAATTAGTGTACTTATTAGTTATTTTGTATTTAGGTAATATAGTCTTTCAATAATTCAAATATTTGTAAGTTGAACAAAGAAAATTGTAGGGTGGCAATAGCCGCACCCATACAACTATCATCATTCAATAAAATCATATCATTTATAGTCAGAAAATATACGCGTTGATTTTGCAAGTACTTGACTTCTCAAAATCTATATAAAGTAAAGTACCCATATATGGCCTTAGCCATAAGAAAGGAGAAGCCAAAAGTACTTCTTTACATTTGACAAAATGGTTCTGAAAAAGGCCTGCGCAACTTGCTTGATTCCCTCATTATTCCTAATGCTATTGCTCTTCTCGTCAGAAAAAGCGTTTGCCAGAGTTCCGAAAATTCCCAAAATCAGTTGAGTATCATATTTGTTATTATTATTATTATGATTTTTTTGTTTCAGTTAACATTCGTAGAAACGGTCTCAAACACTAATTAAGCAACTCATATGTTGTCATTGTAGAAGAAAGGCTGCATCTGCAAATGAACATCAAGGGCCCACAATCCTTTCCGCCTTCTGGACCGGGCTGTTTAAGTTGTGGACATAATAACCTGAACAACAAACGAGTCCCGTGAGTCAGTCGTCTCAGGCCCTTTGTCTCGTCAGACTTTGTTTTTTTTTTCCTGGGATATTTTAAAAAATTTTAAGTAAATAAAATATAATGTAAGTCTTTTACTAAAAAATAAGATCTGTTTAGTTGGCAAGCTGCATTCCTTTATTTTATGTTACTCCTTGCCTAAGTTCAAATCCCTTTTCTGTTATGTATTTACTTTTCTTATATTTTCCATTTTTATTTTTCGCCTCAAGCCTCAAAATCTCAAGTTCGGACCTGTGGACGTTAGTCGATCTCTCACATACTGTGATGACCTGAATTTTCGTTATTTAATTATTAGAATTAATAATGAACCAGTTGTACGAATTATAGGTGTTATGCTTTGTTCGTATGTTGTTTGTGAAATGAAATTATTTTCAAACGAATAATTATTCAGGAAACATCATTTAGGGGGGGATTACAAATGTTGACTTTTTACACGTTGAGTTTCTTTAAAAACTTCCTTAGCAAAAATCATAGAGCGCGACGATATGAGTTCATGAACATGTGGCATGCATAAAACAGCATTCGTATGAGAAAGTTATGGCCAACGGAAGTTACTTCTATTTTTGGAAATTACTATAAATAGACATTTCTATTTTGAAATTTCATAATCTGTTATCTGTGGAAACTTTCCAAAAATAAAAATCGAATACGCTCTATTCTCTCTCCTTAACACCGACAGACCTGACTCGGATTTTAGACCCGGTTGGTGTTCCTTTTTCTGGCGACCTCTGGTGGTGAAACCAACCCAGATCAATTCTTCTCTTTGTTCCAGTCCTCCCTACGGTGGTCTCTAGCAGCGATTCTCACCGAGCATGGTGGTTCGAAGAGGCAAAGTTTGGCGGCGACTGATCGGATTGGTTCTCCTATCTCCGGTGACGGCTTGGCTTCAAACCAGTCTGGTTTTGCTCGCAGAAGCCTCCCATTTTGATCCTTGGTGGTGGTTTTGATCTATTTTCACCGAATAAGCTTCAACTCATGGTAAAATGTGATTTCCAGCTTTCGGTGGCGATCTAGGCCAAGTTGGGTCAAGTCCTAGGTATTGCTCCATTTTGGACGGTTGGATCTTGCTGGTTTCGAGTTTGGCCCGACGGTGCATGTGGTGCACGTGCAGTTGTTTGTGGCAGCACATCCGGTCATGTTTGAGGCAGTTTCTGACTTTATAATCATCTACTCGTCGATACGAGCATTTTGATATATGATTTGTAGCATTTAGAGATTGTTTGATCATGTTAGGGTTTTTAGAGGCTTCGATTGTCTCGGTTTTCGATTCGTGAGAATTCGGCCGTTCGATCGACTTATAGGTTTGGTATATTGATTGTAGGAGTGTTCCGGAGACTTTGGGTGGTCTCGGATGAAGTTTCACCTCGATTGGAGTTACTTTCGGGTTTTAGTTCAATTAGGGGATTCACTTTATGATTCATGTACTGAATTGAGACTGTATTTTTCTTAGGTGCTTAACAGAGTGCGTTATGTAAGTATCTAGTTGTGTGAAGATGCAATAGGAATTTCGATGTGAGTAATCTCACAATGTTCATTTACGAACGGAGTTAAATTATTTTTTTGGAAGTTATTCATTTAACTGCAAACTATAGTTGTTATTAGTGACATTCCTTAGTGAATGACTACATGTATGTGTGTGTGTGTGTGTGTGTGTGTGTATTGGCGGATTTATTTATTGATAAAAATAATATACATGATTGTGCTCATTTATTATTTTGAGATGTGGCTTTTCGGAAAACAAATGATTGTGGAAATGACAATTTCTATTGTTTTGAAAAGTATTGAGATTTGTGTAACATTTTTAGTCTTGTGTAACTTCTTTAAATGTTTTATTTCAAGGAACAGAGAGGCCTGAGGAATTAAGGTCACAGGGTGATTTTAGGCAGTAAATCGAGTAACCATGCCTTTGGCTGGGTTACAGTTACGATTCAGTTAGAGCTCTAGTCTTTATGCCAAGGTATCTCATGGGGTAACAGAGCGAGGTAATTTCCAACTCATGAGTAGGTTTTCAAAGGAATCAAAGAGTGAGTTGTTTTTCTTTATTATTTGTCACACCCCGATTTTAAAATACAATTAAAATCAATATATAATCTCATAATTATATATGCGTGATGGTTCAACCATCAATACAAAATACCTGGAAAACCTTTTTCCTTTTTAAACCAAGTACATACTGATGCCCTGAACCCACTATGTCAATACAGACTCGCTCTGCAGAGTCATATATTACACAAGTTTACAAATTAAATTGCCACAACAAAATAATAAGTAAATACTCCTCAGAGCTTACTACAAGCGGAAGTCTTAATAACGATAAAATCACAAAATTGGCTTCCTACCGTAAAGCTACTAGCACGCTACCTCAATTTCAGCCACGATTACCCTGACCTGCAGGATTAACCCCTACACTATTGAATAGTGTACTGGGTTGCCACACAACAAACCAGTTTATGAAAGCTCGTATGATTAACTCAAAACACACACGCACAACTCACCAAACGAGGAAAACCTATCAACTCGTGAAAAATGATCACACACTCTGTTTTCCCAAAACAACACATTCTTTTCCCGAAAGAAATAACACATGCCACCCTGCGACAAAAATCATATTAATTGATACTCTGACAATTTATTTATGATACATAAGTCCACCTCGGATGTTTAAAAGAAAGAACCCTCGAAACTCTCTTTTAAAATACGTTCTCAAATCAACAAAAGTCACCCTGTGACAAATCATATTAATTGAAATTTTGACAATTAAATATGAGTTGCCCCAAAGCTCACAACAAAAGTCACCCCGTGAAAAAATCATATAAATTGAAACTCTGACAATTTAAATATGACCACAAGTCCCACTTGGATATTTAAAAGAAAGAATCCCCGAAACGCCCTTTTAAAATACGTATTCATGAGCATCAAGTAGCTCTCTGCTACTCCCCGTGATGTACAATGGCAACCGACTAGAGCTCTAACTGATTGTATCTACTTACCCGGCCAAAGGCGTGAAGTCCTAATATATATGCCTGAGGTCACTCCCAGCAACCCCGAATCCTCAGACCTCCCCGGTCGTTAGATCAAAACATTTAAAAGCGGTCACTCAGGACCAAATGTTACTCAACTCTCAAAAGGAGATGTCACCCCATGACCTCCGATCATCAGACCTCCCCGATCGTCAAATCAAAACATTAAGCAACTCACACAAAATCTTGAAACTTTTCAAATGATAGAAATTCCCTATTCCTAACACAATGTTTCCTGAAAAGTCAAGCTTCAAAACAATAGAAAGAAACCCATTAATCCATATTGTTTAAATCGCCCATCAACCCATAAGAATATACATATTTCAAGCAAATATATATACGTCGTCATTCACTCAAGAATGCCACTAATACCAACTATAGTTTGTAGTTAACTAAATAACTCTCAAAACGATAAAGGTAACTCCATTTGTAAATGAACATTGTGAGATTACTCACCTATGAATCCTGTTGCGTCTTCTATACAGAACAGAGTAGCACACCACAAAATATCCTTCCAAGAATATTTCGTCAAGTACCTAATCACATACGTCTCAACTCAGTACACAAATCACAAGCGATTAAAGTCCGAAACTCTCATTTTGAACTAAAATCCCCATAAGTAACACCAATCGAGGCAAAACCACATCCGAGACCTCCCAAAGTCTCTGGAATTCTTTTACGATCAATATGTCAAAACCATAAATCGATCGAACAATCGAGTCCACTCGAATCGAATAATCGAACGGTTCAAAATCATAAAAATCATAACATATTCATAGGATCTCCAAAAATTGCATACTCTATATTGAAAAGTTCGTATCGATGAGTAGATGATATATAAAACTAGAAATTATCCTTGACATGACCGGAACGCTGCCAAAGCACTGCCACAAGCAGTGGCACACTACCGCCGGACCAAACTCAAAATCACAACAATCAAGCGATTTACAAATGTTCATTATGAAGAATAATGCAGCTTTCATACCTGGAGCTAAGCCTAGATCGGTCTAGATCGTCCTAGATCACGCTTGCAAGATCGATCAATCTCTGTCGTCGATCATGCTCCAGATTCGTTGTGCACCGCTGATTTTCAAACCTTGATCTTTCACTCCACGCAAAATCGTCCTTTAAGGGGCGTATGGGGATGATCAAGAGGAGGAGACGATTCCAGAAATGTAACGATAGGCTTGAAGGGATGCCAGAATCGGGAATTCTGGTCGGATCCCGAACGTATCAACTGTTGGAGCTCCGATATACTACCTCCAGCCTTTGTCGTCAACTCAAGCACCCCAGGGAGGACGGCGGCATCGGTCTGTCTTCAACGCCGATGGTGTCGCCATTGGTGGTCGAACGGTGGAGTTGTAATCGGGTCGGGAACCGGGTTTCGTCTCTGGGTCGGGTCTCGCGGAGGAGAGAGAACATAGAGAATTCTGGGGGAGAAAATGAGAAAATGAGAAAATGGAAAATTTTGGGATTTAATGAAAAATCTCAGAATTTCTCATATTTATATAAATTTCCCAAATTTTCAATCTCTCATAACTCCCTAATACGAACTCTGATTTCCACGTTCCACAAACTCGTATCGACGCACTCTACGACTTTCATGAGGGAAGTTTTTGGAGAAACCCAATGTATAAAAAGTCAACCTTTGCGTACCCCCAAAAACCATACTTTTTGAATAAAAATTCGTCCGAAACACTTCTACTCCATCCACGAACTACATAATCATACCAACAACCACAAAAATTAATTCTGAAAAATCCTCTGAAAATAATAATGAATTTCTGGGGTACTACATTATTATTACGTTTTTGAAAGGAATCAAAGAGTGTGTTGATTTCCTTTACTTCGTTTTGAAAGGAATAAAAGAGTGAGTTGCTTTCCTTTATTTCGTTTTGGAAGAAAATCACAGTGTGAGTTGCTTTCCTTTAATTCGTTTTTGACAGGAATTAAAGTGTGAGTTGTTTTCCTTAAAGTGTGACAGGAATACCCCGAAAATTCGTTATTAATTTCTAAATGTTTCGGGAACCATTAAAGTGTTCGATAACACGATTTCGTGGTTTGAGGGTGGAGTGGAAGTGTTTCGAACTATTATTCGCTCGAAATGTTTCGATTCAAGAGTTGACTTTTTATACGTTAGAATTATGTGAAAACTTCCTTCATGAAAGTCGTAGAGCGCGTCGATACGAGTTCGTGCACATGTGGAACGTGAAAATCGGAGTTCGTATGAAGAAGCTATGACCATCGAAAAAATTTTCCATTTTGGGATATATAGGAAAAATCCAAAAAAAAAAATATCAGAAAATCAGAATTACTGAAAATGGAAATATTTTCTCTCTCCTCAATCCTGACTCGAAATCACCGAGCTACCTTCACCGGCTTATTTCTTCCTCCTCCGGTCACCAATTGACTAATCGTTTCTTCCATTCTCTTCGCCTCAGTGCCATCTCCAAGTCTGGAAAGTTTCACGGCATGGGTAGGCCCGTGCATGGCGCATCAAGTCTAGGAAGTTTGCGGCAGCGCTGCAAATCGCCCAGATCAGAACTACCGATTCAAGCCACCATTGCCGGTTATTCTTGGGGGCTTTTGGAGCCCAGAGGATGTAGAAGCTTTCTCCCAAGCTGGCTTGCAACGATTCAACATATGGAGCTCGAATTTGGAAGATTAGGAAACTAGGGTTCTTCGGGTTTCAACACTTGCGAGGTAAAATTTGATCAATTGGCTCATAATTTGACTTTGTTCTAGTTATGAAAGTTGTAATTGGAGTTGAGATGAAGATCTTTTGTGTTAGAAGTTTTGTCTAATTTTGACTTTGGGTGGGCGGTGGGGCCGCCACTTTGGTGGTGGTTTCCGGCCACTTCCGGACACCCCAGGAACAGTTTATGTTTCTCTTTATAATCTACACATCGACATGATCATTTCAATATATAGATTGTAATTTTTGGAAATTGTATGAGCAAGTTATGAATTTTCAAAATTTTAGGGTTTTCGGTTCGATCGATTTTCGATCCTTGAGGATTCGGTCATCCGATCAACTTGTAATTTTGATAGATTGATCGTATAAGTATTCCAAAGACCTCGGGTGGTCTCGGATGAAGTTTTGCCTCGATTGACTTTACTTTCGAGATTTTAGGGCAAGTGGGTGTTCGAATTATAATTGTTTTTGATTCATAAACTAAGTTGTGACGTATATTCCTTAGGTGATTGACGGAGGGTATAAAATCCCTTATCAGTGGTAAGAGAAGACGCAGCAGGAGTTTGAGGTGAGTAAGTCTCATGTGGTTCATTTACGAACCGAGTTATTTAAGAGTCGGAATTGATTGATAATTGTAAATCATTTTCGAAAATAAAGAATTGTTTGAAATAATATGCACTCGATCGACTATGGTTCATAGGGCAACGGCTCACAGGTAAAAAAAAATGAATTTAAGTATAAAATGAATTTTTTGGTTTTAATACGTATGAACTATAGTTGGTATTAGTGGTCATTCCTGCGTGAATGACTATGTATATATATATTTACGTGAAATATATATATTGGATGGTGTAACATTGGTGAAGTAATGATTGAGAGTTGATTGAATTGTTATTTCGAGCTTTTCTCTTAAGAGCATACAATTATCATGATGTGTTGATTATTGTGTAAAAGTGTGTTTTGCTTAAGGAAAGTATATGAGTCAAGTGGACTTTCAAATGTTCGGTTGAGTATCGTATATCACATTGGTGATCGAGGCAATTATATCGTGTGCTTGAACCTTGACCAAGGTGACAAGCCACGAATCAGTTAGAGCTCTAGTCTGTCTGCCAATTGTACTGCTTGGGAGATAGCCTTGGGTTATCGTGCTCTTGAGTGCAATGTACTGCTTGGGGGATAACTTTGTGTTATATATCGTGCTCTTGAGTGCAATATATACTGCTTGGGGGATATATTGTGTTATCGAGCTCATGAGTATATATTTATAAAAGAGAGTTTTGGTTGTCATTTCTTTTGTCGTCCATGTGGGACTTCAATTTCGAATGAATTGTGGGGTTGATTTTGGTTACTTTAAATTACTCTTGAGTTGAGTAATTTGAAATGGAATTAAAATGGGGATTTCATCGACTTTGATGTGAGTTGTTTGACTTCTTTATCTATTTTCCGTTTCATTCTAATTGTGCGATTTTAATTGTAATCTCCTGAACTAAACTATATGCAGGGATTACTATGGATTTGGTTGTATACTTTTGGTGACTTCCTGAACTAAAATTCTATGCAGGGATTACCAGTTTACATTTTGTACGATTTGATTTGTCACGGGTGTGACATGTGTGTTCCATAAAAAGGAAAAGAAAATGATTTTGTTGTTGGAATTAATCATTGTGTTGGGATTATTTAAGTTTACTCACATGAGCTTGCAAAAGCTTACCTGGTTTGTATTTTTAACCTGGTGCACTATTCCACGGTGTAGGGTTATTGTGCAGTTCGAAGTAACAGTCATCGAAGTTGAGTGTTGGTTGCTGTTGTAGCTTGGACGTTGAAGTGTACGTTAATTTTATTCTTCCACTGTGTAGTGAGTGTGTTTACTTATTAAATTGTCATTCAATTTAATTTGCAAACTCTTTGTACATTAATATGTGACTCTAAAGAACGAGTCCGTATTTGATGTTGGTGACCTCGGTTTGTTTTATCGCTTAATTATAAATAAAGAATTTTCTATATGTTTTCTTGTGCTTGTTAAGTTTCGCGCTTCGAATTCGAAATTTCTTTATTCGAAATTCAGAGCATGGCAGTGCGCTGCCTGATTACAATCACTGGGATAAAACTATAATGAACTGAACAAGAAAAAAAACAAAACAAAGATTTAACTTCTACACGATCTCCATCAAAATGGATTTATATCACCCGTAGATGCACCAAAATGACACAATCCAAATTTGGTGATAGCTGTCCTTCTTAACCACCCGCAAACCAGATAACCACTTTGAAAACCGCACAAGTTACCAACAAATTTAGGTAACTGCTCAGAAGTTGTAATTGTTGTTGAACAATTCTTAGGTTCACCCCTAGGGTGAATGAGCATATTCACCCCCATTGTGGATTAACCCATAATAACTTTATAATTTTGTAATCCAACCATTCATGTTGTATAACGTAATACAAAGATTAGCTTTGTAAAAAATCAATCAAATTGAAGACCTTTCAGTTATTCATTTCTATGAAATACATGGACGGTTCATCATAATAGTAGTAAGTGTTGTTAGAACCATCCATTTGTTTGATTCAATTAGATAATTAAACGATTTCTGATTCGATTGATTTTTTACAGAGATGATCTTTAAATGCTAATTTAAGATATGGACCGTTGGATTATAAATTTATTAAATAAAAATATGTTAATCGACAATGAGGGTGAATATGCTCATTCACCCTAAGGGTGAACCTAAGAATTGTTCATTGTTGTTGCACTACCAGACGAACACGTGTCACAACAAGCACCAGCACCAGCACCAGCACTACCCGTGCTTACCGGCAAAGCATACAGACCACCACCAGTAGCACTTACCGGTGCTTCAAAACTCGCTGGTAGAGGATGAAAAAGGTGTTTCGTCAGTTCATAAATTCCCATTACTGCTTCTAGAAAAAGGAAATCACTGAGTATAAATGCATAATCAAAGAGAGAAAACAAAGGGAATAAATATATATAAAATGAAAATGTTGGTTACTTCCCTGAAAATCCAGAGACGGTGTTTCTCTGAGTATGATATGAAAAATGTATCAGGCTCCAGGGGTAGGACGTCTAGTTTGGAACTCTTCCGGCACTGGCGAAGGGATTCTCCTAATATTCAATCCATGAAGAATCACTCCAACAGTGGTAAAATAAAATGTCCTTTTGAATTTTACATATGAGATATATTAGCAGTTTCTATGAGAACCATGACGAGAAGGAAGGCGGCCATAAGCATTGAACAGTCCATGCTGATCTTTGTATGTGTAGGAAGGCGGCCAGATGCATGACCGTTCAATCTGACTTCATCCCTATAATTTTAGTCACTATTCTATTTTGTATAACAATCCCTTGGGCAAAGGGTTGCGGCCTTGTGGCGGTATCGGCAACTTCTCCCATTCACCGAGACGGAATCGGTATTGTGTTTGTCCCACCGAATATATATGAAATTCATGGCCAACTACTGCTCCCCATATAAAGGGTCTGCAAAATCCCCACCTCCTTCCCGCCATTCCTTTTCCTTTACTCCAAAATCCACATTTATATGGTGATATCCATTTTGTGGATCTGTATCTCCACCAATCAGGTATAGACGCGAGTTCAAGACAGCAATGTTGCTCGTAAGCATACCTACATCAGGAAGAGGGAGTCGTCTGACTCTATCTCTTTCGGATTCACTTCCAATCACCTCGTCAGATGATGATTCCATCGGCGACTTCTCCTCAATCACGTACTAGTAACGGTAACGCTTTAGGCCCATTACCCTCAGGTAGATCGGCCTGTCCTTGCTGCTGATTGTGCCCTCTGCTACCATCGCTTTCTCTCTTTCTTTTGTGTCCGACCTATTTAGAGCATTACTCCAAATCACAATGACTATATGTAACTTTCATTCAAAATTTAATTAGTCCCAAAATTTCCTTCCTTAATGCAAATAGAATTCAATTGCTTAACGCTGCCGCTCGAAAATATTTTTGAATGTCAACGAATAACCTCCGATTTGAGGACTACACATCAAGAACAAGAAAGTCCACAAGAATTTTGTTGGGACACTCAGAGATATTTATTACGGATATCGGAAGTTCAGAAATTATACAAATTGTTTTGAGAAAAAAGAAAATCATAACAATGCAATCAGGACCATTCAAATCTACACCGCTTGATTTGGACATTTTAGTTTAAATTTTGGTAATAGCTGGGAATCAGATTGCATGGACGAAGGTAATCAAGACGTGACCCGATTCTTAGACCCCTTAACCCGCAAACGTGACCCGACAAGTTTTACGCTGTCCGACTACTTCACGGCGTCGCATTGGTGATGAGAACATGAGAACTTCCTCTCTTTGTCGCCAATATATCTGTAGTCTTGGTTTGTCCAGAAGATTAACCACGATGGCGGCCCGAAGCTCAAAAGGTTTTGCCGTTTTTAGACCACTTCGACTCAGGTATGAAACATAATCTCCTCGTCGAGCTCCACTTTCTTCAGCTTTGATTCGTCTATTGATTGATATCTGTGAATGTTGTTATTTTGGGTCAAGTCTTCCTTGGGGCATTTTCAATCTTCGGTTGTGCCTCTGGGCTTGAATTAATCTCTGAATACTGGGTTTTGATCTTCCAACTCTCTTTTATTTTGAACAGGAGTTGGGAGTGCTCCTTGGCTCAGCAGATGTAGAAAGGCAAATGCAATTGGAGAAATTCTAGTTGTTTTGTTGGGATCATCACTTGGCTATCGGTTGCGAAAACTTTGAGTATGACCGAGTGAATCTTGACGTAAGGGGTAGGAATGCACCGATTCTTGCTGGAAATTAACCTTGTCTCAATAGTTACGATAGAATTTTCTTTTCTGGGTAATAATGCTTGGGCATCAACTAGGGTCAATCCTTGATTCTCTAACCCAATGTCCATATTTGTCAATCATGTATATAATGACTGTACCTATAATGTATTATCAAGCAGTAATTCATGAATGCATTTTGGAATTTGATTCAGTACACATGGAACTCATTTTCTAACTACCTATTGTTTTACTTATGTCTATTGTGCAGGCATTACAAAGTAATTAAAGATCTACCAAGCGAAACATGTAAGGATGCATCAATTATTGTATGAATATATATATATATATATATTTATATATAGATACATTTTCCTCTGTGTGAATTCATATCTGCGTGCAATAGATACTTTTCCTAGTAGTGGGTTGTTGTATACTGCTGGTGTGCAATAGGTACTTCTTCTAGTTGTGGGTTGTATAGTGCTGGATACATCTCATCTTATTATTGTGTGAAAATATCTGTGTGCAAAATTTCTTGTTCAAAATAGAGAGAGATCTTGACCCGCAGGGCACCAGGAAAAAACTAGTTATATATAAGAAAACGCTGAGAGCCTCATCAAGTACCGTAACAATGAAATTGATACATTTCATGTAGTCCTTACAGTCCTCCACTATCCAACCCACTTCGGAGCATTCCTCATCTGTACTATTCAAAGGCAGCTTGTCTTCACTCTTGAGCAATGAACATGAGGCTAAGAATTTCGACTGGAGTTCTAGGGTGCGAATTGTAAAAGGTGTAGCTCATGCATTGTCTTATATGCATCATGATTGCAAGCCACCGATTGTACATTGAGACATATCAAGCAACAACATTTTGCTCAGTGACGAATGGGAGCCTTGTGTTTCAGACTTTGGGACTGCTAAGCTTTCAAATCCGAACTCATCTAACTGGACTGCCCGTGCAGGCACATATGGATATGTAGCACCAGGTAAACTACAGTAAAAGGTTGCTTCTAAATTGAGTTTACTAAAGTGTTGATTAATACCTTTCTGATCCTTAGTTTCTTTGGCAGAGCTTGCTTACACTAAGAAGGTAACTGAGAAATCTGATGTTTATAGCTTTGGAGTGCCGGCCCTAGAAGTGCTAATGGGGAAGCAGGTAGGTGGTTTCATATCGTCCGGCAGTGCAAACATATTGCTGAAGGATGTCTTGGATCAGCGCCTTCCGCCTCCTATACCTCAAGTCGAAGATGAACTGATAACCATTGCAGGGGTAGCAATTGAATGCAGAGTTGCAGACATTCCCATCCACAATCTAGGCCAACAATGCAGAAGGTTTCTCAGGTCCTTTCGTCCCAAATTGCATAAACAACAAGACATTACACTTGAACAACTCATTTTTTTTTTTTTTTTTTTTTTT
>BDJD01012291.1:21687-32646 GCA_002564525.1 Rosa multiflora | reverse complement strand
AGCTGAAATTTCTGACCAAAGTGCAGAAAGATCAGCAATCAAATTTGTAGAGCAATACCAAGAGCCATCTCTGATGAAATCAGAAACTTTGGCACATAATAATTTGCCAAGCTGATGCACAATACCCAATCTATCAACAACTGAACCATTAAGCCAATTACCATGCCAAAAATCAATTGATCGACCATTGCCCACTAACCATTTAGAGTTGTAGAAAATATCCATAAACAAGGGTCGCATGCCAGGCCAAATAGATGATTTTTTATAGTAAGAACATGGCTGACCTGAACGTTGAAGAAACCGAGCAGAAAAAAAAGCAGCGGCTGGTGTAGACTTAGTTAAGAAATCCCAAAATTTTTTTAGAAGGAAAGCCTTATTAAGAGCCATAATATTACGAACTCCAAGACCACCCTCTTTCAATGGAGCACAACACTTTTTCCAAGAGACTGGATAATAGGCTCTAGAAGACACATTGTCGGTCCAAATAAAATTCCTCATCCAATTTCGAACTTGTTGCAATACAGTCCTTGGCCAAGCATAAATTGTGAAACTATGGGAAAGCATACTAACCACCACAGAATTGACTAGAGTTACCCGTCCTGCCATGGAAAGAGAATGCCCTCTCCAATTAGACATAACATTACGAATTCGATCAGCCAAGACTTGGAAGTAAATTCGCTTTGGGCGACCAACAAAAATTGGCACACCAAGGTACATGAAAGGCAATTTACCCACTGAAACACCCAACCAGGAATATATTAGAGTACGACGATGAAGAGCTGACTTCCCCAAATAAATATGAGACTTGGTTTTGTTCACCAATTGACCCGAGTTGAGTCCGTACTCCTCAAAGAAAGCCATAAGATTTAGTAGGCTTCTTTTATCTCCCTTACAAAAAACCATTATATCATCAGCAAATAAAACATGAGAAGGGACTTTTACAGCACGAGGAGAGGTTATAGCTTGGACATGCCCCATATCAACCAGACGCAAGATACCACGGCTAAGAACCTCTTCAGCAAGGCAAAAAAGAAGAGGAGACAATGGATCACCTTGTCGAACTCCACGGCTACAACTAAAAAATCCCACTGAAGAGCCATTAAATAAGATAGAGAGCCGAGCTGAAGCCAATATAGAACTAATCCATTCCACAAAAGTTGCATGAAAACCAAAAGCGTTAAGAACCCTACGAAGGAAGTCCCAATTCAGAGTATCAAAGGCCTTTGCTACATCAAACTTAATGGCAACATTCCCGCTACGACATTTATTATCCAACAAGTTAACACACTCAGAAGTCAGAAAAATGCAATCAGAGATTTGTCTTCCTTTCAAAAAAGCAAATTGATTCGGCAATATAATCCTGGAAGCAATAGGAGCAAGACGGTCGGCTAGTATGCGAGTAATAATTTTAAAAGAAAAATTAGCCATAGCAATGGGCCGAAATTGAGTGATAACATCAGCTTCTTGAACCTTTGGAATAAGCGCCACAAAGCTGGAATTTAGATTAGGCAGTATATAACCTGACTGAAAGAATGATCTAACAGCAAGGACCACATCCAACCCAACTACATCCCAACAAGCCTGAAAAAAGTGACCAGAATAACCATCCGGACCTGGGGCACTATCAGCATTCATGGAAAATACAACATTTTTGACATCTTCAGCAGAAGGAATAGCAAGTAAAGAGCCATTTTCTGAATCTGAAACCATTGAAGGAATAACATTTTCAACCAAACCTGTATCAGCAATATTTCCATCATCTGAAAAGGCACTTGTAAAATGCTGAACAACATGATCACGCAAAATATTAACATCATCTACCAAGTCATTCCCAATGCGAAGAGAAGTGATAGAGGAGCGTGCTCGTCGAATTTTTGCCAAAGTATGGAAATAGCCAGTATTTCTGTCACCTTCCCTAACCCACCTCACCCTTGCCTTCTCCGCCCAGAATTTTTCCTGAACCAATAAAGCATTTGATAAAGCATCCTGGGCTAAAAGCTCCTCAACATGACGCACTTCAGTAAACCCATCAAGAGATATTGCTAGTTGAATTTTTTCAAGGGCAGCGCGTGCACTATCCACAGCAGTATGAACATTACCGAAGACATTAGCATTCCACTCCTTCAGAATAGGTTTTAAAAGCTTAAGCTTCTTTTGTAGAATAAACATTGGACAACCACATACCTCAAAGGATTGCCATGCTACTTGAACAAATTTAAGAAAATCTGTGTGCCCCAACCAAAGCTTCTGAAAACGGAAAGGAACCTATCTAACAGTATATATGCACTATGCACTAAACCGGATCCTGCCTCTTTCATGTTGTGATTGTTATTATTATTAGAGTATTCAATTTCAAGTGTTACATACTCAGATGTAATGAAGCCTTGGACAGGAGGACAACTCAAACAGTATGTACTTTCAAATAAACTCCACTTATCTCAAATGCAAGTGTTACCTTATTTTTATTTTTATTTTTCCAAAAAAGTGATTTCTCAATAAAATTGTGCAGTCTATTATTGAAACAAAACTGATTTTTCAATAGAAGTTGTGCAGTTCTATTGAATCGAAAGGCTTACAAAAATTTATAATGTGCTCAGTAAATGAATTAATGGCCTGGCTTTCAGCAAGAAGTTATGATTGCTACCAAATATATGACTTCATCCATATATATGTGGAAGTATTTTTCCAGCGGTGCGATTAGAAGCTAGGTCATATGTGAAGACGTATGCTGAGAGTCCCCCATTACTAGAGTGACAAAATAAATTGTACTATATAAGCAATTCACTACTATAAAACTCATATCAAACAAGTATCCATGGACCATTCTCCGCCGGCTAATTCAATGGAAATGCATGCATTTCTTGAGCTTTTTTTTGTTTCTATTTATTCAAGAGTGAAGTTCGCATCTACGCTAGCCTGCTCTTATCATCTAATTCTTGGGCCTTCATCGGTGTATTTTAATATGGGGTTCACTCCCTTTGCGGTTTTGTTAATTTGTATTACTAAACGCATGAAAACTCATGAATCGAATAATTCAACTTAGATGTAATACTCTTTCTATGTAAGCAAACATGTGACGAATTCGTC
The DNA here is from genome assembly GCA_002564525.1 of Rosa multiflora. Lineage (NCBI taxonomy): Eukaryota > Viridiplantae > Streptophyta > Magnoliopsida > Rosales > Rosaceae > Rosa > Rosa multiflora. The sequence continues at coordinate 29,559 of BDJD01012291.1, read as the reverse complement.
TTCAACAAGAAAGCCATCGGTCTCTTGGCTGGCAATCCACGGAGTCACTACCCCGATGGTAGTTCATGTCCAACTGTCCAACAGTCCAAGTCAAGTCTGCGTATCCCATATCTTCCGCAGCTTCATCACTCTCAACGTACAGCTCGGTTTCAGGTGCAGAGAAATTCCCAACCACTTCTGTTGAAGTTCTTATTGGTATTATAACTCAGTTTGTATGGCTTCATCCCTGTTAGTCTATTTACCGGTGAAAAGACTTTTGACTTTGGCGCCCCAAACCGAATTTGGCGCCCAAAACCGAATTTGGCGCCCAAAACCGAATTTGGCGCAAGGGAGAGTGTTGCAAGAAATCAAGATTTTGTGTGCCTTAGTCTAAATGGGTTTACCGGTTTAGGATTACTTAATCTTGTTACTTGTACTAAAAGATATTGTACTTTTAATCCTCCATAAATAGAGGCATCTATTTTTTTTGAAAGGAAATAGAGGCATCTATTATCAATCAAAGTATCTCAATTGTCTCCCAAATTCTCTTTCTCTTTCTGTAAAACAGTATGTCATAAATCCTTGTACAAGAGCTCGTGCTACCTAAATTAATCTCGTGCTACCTAAAATTAGAAAAACAACTCAAACTCAGACATCTCTACACTGCACCTATATACTCCTTGGGATAAATTGAATGTTTAGACTACTATGATGAATGTCGATGGATTCATGGTGTTCCTGGAATGTAATGGTAATTTTTTTTTTAAATAAGTAAATAGGGAATTAGTAGATATTAAGTCCTTCGTGATGACCAATTTGAGACGTCAAGCGCCCACCCACAATTTCAAAAGAGAGGAGACGGCCACAACCGAAAACTCACCGACCCGTTTATCTATTTAGGAAGTCTCATATTCCCATATTGAGTACACCTTTTCTTTGCCACCAACTATGTAATATTTTCTTATAAAGCTCAATAGTCAATACTGTCATCATCTTTTTTCTGAATTCATTGACAGCTAGAAAATTCAAAATGCATATTCAATTAACTTCGATGATAAGAGAATGAGATTTGACTGAATTTTGTATCAAGTCTTCCCCAAACCACAAGCATCCCAAGGCTCCTCTAAAGTAAAAACTCTAAAGTTTGTAAAGTTCGTCAAATCTTGATCCTCCAAGTAATCTAATGATTTAGAAAGCTTCCACTTCATTAAAATTGAGTATTTTAGAAATTTTAGCCAATTTGAGATTTACAGTGAGACTAACTTGCCGTTAATTTAAGCATCTTTAAGTAGCTAGCTGTTTCCCTGCTAGGGTTTGAGAGAACGCCGCCTATGGGTATGCGTCTCTGCAACTTCCTCCATCTCCGATGGAGCAAAATTTCGGCACTCTCCCTGGTGTCGCAGCTATCGAGCACGGTCCAAGCCGTCTCTCCCTTTTATCTGTTCTTCTCCAAGAAGTCAAGGTCCTTGACCCGTGTTGAAGCGAGGTCGTTCACTCCTCCTCATATTGCTTCGCTCTGGGCTTTGTGGTCGCCTTCGGTTTGTCGTCCTCTTGGATTAGGGGCTATTGGTGATTGGACAGTTTGGGATCCAGGGAGCCTGACGGTATCTTGTTTTCCAGTATGTCTCAACCTACCAGAGGCGTTGGCAGATTTGGTGAGTTTGTGGCATTGGTGCTTGGAGAAACGGTCATTTTTCGTGTCTAGTCAAGTTCTTCTTAGGTCCCTTGGTGGCCAGGATTCGACGACTGGAAGATGCAGAAAGGTAGATGGTGGGCTGCCGGTGTGTGGGCCAGCGTTGATGGACGCCATCGTCGCCTGGGCTAGTTCGAGTGTGGTTGATGTCAAGCTTAGGAGTCGGTTCTAGATCCGGCTTTCCAGGGCGCTGACGAGGCAATGGGAGAGGTGCCTGGGTGACATCTGTACTACGGTCAGTATTAGAATTGGTGGCGGCGGGTGTTGTCGAGTTGCTGGGGCCGAGAGGTTCTTTCTCCGACGAAGGGCGGGGGAGCGATGGTCTAACCCGAGGTCAGAAACGCGATCAAGGTTGGTGCCCAGAGAGGCTTTGGGTGCCCAAAGTACTCTGGTGGGCCTGGGCCTCCATTCTGTTGGGTTGCTCAAGTGGAATTTGGGCTAGGCCTTCCTTCTTGGGGCTTGGCAGCTGGTGAATGAGCCCGAAGTTGCTAGGGTTCGCATTTGGGATCCTGGAGACTGTTTTTGGGCCCTAAAATTATATGCATGTTGGAATTGCTTCTTTGGTTACTTAGGTAGAATATTGCTCTTTATTCAGCACATTTTTTTGTGTGGAGTAGGCAAGGTTGGTCACACTACCGGCGGTTACCTTGATAGAAGGTTACCCTCTATTCGACGCATTTATTTGCGTGGAAGTACGGTCGACCATACTATTGGTACCGTTTTACATAGCCCAGATTCTGTCCGGCGCTTCATCAAATGCTTAAGTGCATCCCTCCGTATCCTTGCTAGGTTTTATTTCTGATGCTCTGTTGCATCTAGTATTTTTCTTGTTGCTTTATATTTTGATGTAGTTTCTACATCTACAAGTTCTAGTTTTTCTTATTGTTATTTTTAATAAAATGGTTGACTATTACTCTCAAAAAAAAAAAAACTTGCCGTTAACCTCATCCAAAAGAAAAATTCATTTCCTAGATACAGTTCACGAACTGTGAGAAGAGATGTTTTCCCAAATCCGTTGGTGAAACTGTGTTAGTATTTGGTTGAGAGGCTCCATCTCTATATGCAACACAACAGTTGGCCCTAGGATATGATCCACAACTTAATTAACTTTTTCATTGAAATAAAACATAACAGTATGGTCCTCAATCGCCACTTGAGTCTTTGTATATACTATATAGGCATTCATGAGCGTCAATTGATCAAAGGTCTAATGCTCTAGAATCCCTTGGATACTTTTATCACAGGCTAGCGACTTGGTCAAGAACACTAAGTTGTGCCTCCCATTAAGGCTCTATTCAAATATGCTAAAGCAACAACCTCTTTAAATCTGAATCAATTCTGGAGATGGTCGATCAGTTTTGACTTGCGGGAGAATGGAAGAATGTTGGGAATGGTCGAATGGAAGATAAGAATTCTAAATTAGTTTGATAATAATTTGGTGAGAGTTCTGGGATTTATATACGTATAATTGATATTGTGAAGGATTTTTCTTTTCAATAAAACACCAATATTGATTAAATCATACATCACATTCAGATGCTGGCCTTTTTTTTTTTTTTTCTTCTAATGAGGTTAACAGCAAGTTAGTCTCACTGTTAACCTCAAATTGGCTAAAATTCTTAAAATACTAATTTTAATGAAGTGGCGGCTTTCCAAATCATTAGATTACTTAGATGATTGAGATTTGACGAACGTTACAAAACTTTAGAGAGTTTTCACTTTAAAAGAGCCGGATCCGCATCGCAATTAGTTAACAAAGAAAAGTCAATGAAGATACATATTGTACACAGTATTCAAGTCCAGCTAATTCATTGCACTATAAAAAAAGCTCTGAGAGCCGGAAGTACCATAACAAAAACCATGAAATCTTTAGCTTCTAGTTATGCTGGAATTTCTTCCCTAGCTTGCCTTATCTTGTCTGCCATGCTGGTTTCATCACCAAATATAAACATTGCATTTGCTTCTTCTGCTAGTACTTCTACTGAAGCAGAGGCCCTTCTCGAATGGAAATCTAGCTTTAAAAAAGATACCCAGAATAATCTGACCTCATGGACGTACTCTCCAAGAGCAAATGCAAGTCCATGCAATGTTTGGACTGGTATTTCTTGCAACACTGCTGGAAGTGTCAACAGAATAAACCTCACCAATTCTGGCATAAAAGGTACACTACATGAATTTCCATTCCTGTCTTTCCCTAATCTTGAATATGTTGACCTCAGCTTGAATAAAATCTTCGATGCCATCCCGCCTGAGATCAGTTCTCTCTCCAAACTTATTTATCTCGATCTATCCTACAATGAATTGTCTGGGAAAATTCCACCAGAAATTGGTCTTCTAACAAATCTTGAGGTCCTGCACCTTGTGGGAAACCAGTTGAATGGCTCAATTCCTGAAGAAATAGGTCAGCTTAAGTATCTCTACGAGCTTGCGCTATACACCAACAATCTAGAAGGTCCAATTCCTACTTCTCTTGGTAATTTGAGCAACCTAAATTTTTTGTTTCTGTATGAAAACCAACTTTCGGGCAACATTCCTCCAGAAATGGGAAACCTTCACAATTTAGTTGAGCTCTATTTGGATACCAACTACTTAACAGGTCCCATCCCTCCAACTTTTGGAAACTTCAAAGAGCTAACTGTCATGTCATTATGCAACAACAATCTTTCTGGTTCGATCCCTTTAGAACTAGGAAATCTGAAGTCTCTAGTGCAACTGTACATTTGCAAAAACAATCTTTCTGGCTCAATCCCAGCATCTTTAGGTGACCTTACAAACCTTACACATCTCTATCTCTATCAAAATGAACTTTCTGGACCTATTCCGAAAGAGTTGGGGAGCTTGATATCTCTTGTAGATCTAGAGTTGACCATGAATAACCTCACTGGTTCCATTCCTACCTCATTTGGTGACTTGAGCAACTTAGAAATCTTATACCTCCGTGACAACCAACTTTCTGGCTCCATCCCCGAAGAGATAGAGAATCTCATGAAGTTGACTGTACTGGAGTTGGATACTAACCAATTCTTCGGTAACCTGCCCCAAAATATTTGCCGAGGTGGATCACTAGAAAACTTCACAGCAAACGACAACTATTTGACAGGTCCAATCCCCAAAAGCTTGAAAACTTGCAAAAGCTTATTCAGACTCCGTCTCGAATGGAACCAACTCACAGGCAACATATCTGAAGACTTTGGTGTCTATCCTCATCTTCAATTTATAGACCTAAGCCACAATAACCTCTATGGTGAAGTCTCACACACTTGGGGACAGTGTCCACATTTAGCAACCCTACGAATTGCGGAAAACAACCTTACCGGTAGCATACCACCTGAGATCAGCAATGCAGCCCAAATTCATGAACTCGATCTCTCTTCAAACAAGTTAGTCGGGGTGATTCCAAAGGATTTTGGGAGAATGACTTCTTTGGTGAAGCTGGTGTTGAATGACAATCAATTGTGGGGTCATATACCCTCAGAGTTTGGATCATTGAATAACCTTGAATACCTCGACCTGTCCACTAACAAAATCAACGAGTCAATTCCAAGCAGTATAGGTGACTTGTTCAGATTAAACTACTTGAATTTGAGCAAAAACAAGTTGAGTCATGAGATTCCATTTCAGTTGGGGAAGTTAGTTCACCTGTCCCAACTAGATCTGAGTTACAACTTACTTGAGAATAGGATACCGTCAGAACTGAGCAATATGCAAAGCCTGGAGACACTGAATCTTTCTCACAATAATCTCAGTGGTCTCATTCCAACAACTTTTGATGAAATGCCAGGCTTGTTGTACGTTGACATATCCTACAATCAGTTGCAGGGTCCCATTCCAAACAACAAAGCATTTCAAGATGCTACCTTGGATGGGAATGAAGGATTGTGTAGCAATGTTGTGAGAAGACTTCAGCCCTGTACGAATATCTCAAAATCAAGTCCAAAATCTGCGATCATAATCACTTTCCTTTCCTTGGGAGCTGTTTCACTTGCTGTCCTTGGAATTGTAATGATTATTAGATCAAGAAAGAAGAAAGAGCATCAACCAATACAGCACGAAATGCAGGATGGAGATATTTTTTCCGTACTTAACTTTGATGGAAGAATGATGTATGAAGAAATCATAAAAGCAACCAATGGTTTTGACTCCATGTACTGCCTTGGTAAAGGAGGATCTGGAAGTGTCTATAAGGCCATGCTATCCTCAGGCGATATAGTTGCTGTAAAGAAACTCCATGAAATACTTGATGCTGATGGCGAGGATGTGGAGCCGTCTCGAAAGGATTTCCTCAATGAAGTCAGGGCACTTGTAGAGATACGACACCGAAACATTGTGAAACTTCTTGGTTATTGTTCATATCCAAGTCACTTGTTTTTGGTTTATGAGTATCTAGGGAAAGGTAGCTTGTCTTCACTCTTGAGCAGCGAGCATGAGGCTAAAAAAATTGACTGGAGATCTAGGGTGAGAATTGTAAAAGGTGTAGCTCATGCACTGTCTTATATGCATCATGATTGCAAGCCACCGATTGTACATCGAGACATATCAAGCAACAACATTTTGCTCAGTGACGAATGTGAGCCTTGTGTTTCAGACTTTGGGACTGCTAAGCTTTTGAATCCGAACTCATCTAACTGGACTGCCCGTGCAGGCACATATGGATATGTAGCACCAGGTAAACTATAGTAAAAAGTTTCTCCTAAATTTAGTTTACTAAAGTGTTAATTAATGCCTTTCTGATCCATAATTTCTTTGGCAGAGCTTGCTTACACAATGAAGGTAACTGAAAAATGTGATGTTTATAGCTTTGGAGTGCTGGCCCTAGAAGTGCTAACGGGAAAGCAGGTAGGTGATTTCATATCCTCATTTTCTCACTTGTCCGATAGTGCAAACATATTACTGAAGGATGTCCTGGATCAACGCCTTCCGCCTCCTATACCTCAAGTTGAAGATGAACTGATAACCATTGCAGGGCTAGCAATTGAATGCAGACATTCCCATCCTCAGTCTAGACCGACAATGCTGAAGGTTTCTCAGGTCCTGTCGTCCCAAATTGCATATTGTTATAAACAACAAGACATTACACTTGAACAACTCATTAACTGATATCTGGAATTGAGTAACCTAGCTATCAGTATGCACTATGCACTAAAGTGACTAAACAGAGGTAGCATCTTTCATGTTGTGATTATTATTATTAGAGCATTCAATTTCAAGTCAAGTGTCACATACTCAGATGTAATGAGGCCTTGGACAGGACTCAGTACGTACTTTCATATAAACTCCATTTATCCCAAATGCAACTGCTACCCTTTTTTTTTATATTCTTTTTTTGGCAAAATAAGTGATTTCTCAATAAATTTATTATTATGCAGTCTAGTATTGGAACAAAAGTGATTTTTCAATAGAAGTTGTGCAGTTCTATTGAAACGACAGGCTTTCAAAAAGTTATGATGCGCTGAGTAAAAGAATTATTCGCCTGGCTTTCACGAAGTTATGATCGCTACCCAAATATATGACTTCATATCACCAGTATCGTATATATGTGGAAATTTGTTTCCTGCAGTGCGACTAGAACTTAGGTCATACGTGAACACGTATGTTAGGAGTCCCACGTTACTAAAATGGCAAAATAACTAAAGTACTAATTGCACCATGACCTTTTGGATAAAGCTCATACCAAATAAGTATCCATGCATGCGCCATTCTCCGCCGGCTAATTCAATGGAAATGCATGCATGCATTCTAGAGCTTTTTTTCTGTTTCTATTTATTCAAGAGCAAAGTTCGCATCTAAATTATAGATGAGCTAGATTAACTATCTGTTTGAGCCCAAAAGTAATTTTGGCAAAATCCTCTAATGGGTTCGAGCCAGCGGGCCGATACCTGCGGCCCAAAAATAAAATTACTCGGGTTTGGGTTATAGCTTCGCCCATTCCGTGTTTCATAAGGAGACGAAACCTTATTGAAATCGAGTAGTAAAGATTGAATAGGAAACTTCAATTAAGAATCCTTCTAAGGCAAGGAGCAGTCGAAACCCTAAGGTATAAATGCAGGGTTAAGTGGCGGAATCAAGGACCTCTCTCAAATTAATCAATCCCAGCGATTACAAAGCCCCCCCGGAGCAACCCCTCACCCTTGTTGAACCCCGGTGACCGCCCGCCAGTCCCAGTCTCCTCGCGAGCCGACTGCCAGTACTACTGCCACCGA